>QVRM01006386.1:0-46405 GCA_003439945.1 Dermanyssus gallinae
ATGGTTGGCATGAAAAACATTTACGAGAAGAATTTGACAACTACCGTTGCAATGCAAAATAGATTCTGCAAGTAGCGATTCGACATCTACCGCCTACAACAATGCCTCAAGGCGCCACTGTTGAACAGATTACATTAGTGACGACTGTGCGGGTGTAAGTAGACCAAACCCTGATTAATAGAACTAAGGGCCGGCACGGTCCCAAGGGACTAGTGCGCTAGTCGTGGTTGTCATCTACCAGTGTATCGCCAACTCGATCCCTGTTGTTGATTTGCTTTTTGAGTCATGATGCTCTACGAGAAAAGACAATAAATCGCAGAGCTGAGGTGTAGCGGCTATGCTGCCTAAGACTGTTAGGAACCCTAGATATCTCAACATGGCCGGCCCTGGTGCAGTAATGATTTGCGTGACGGTAATTTTAATAGCGCTTAGAAGATAGAGGATAGTCTAGAATTAAAAAGAATACATATATATATATATATATATATATATATATATATATATATATTGACTTTGACTACACGTGTGTGGTCAGCTCTGAGGTCACATGTAACTCTGTATTAAAAAAATATAATATAACATCCATTCGGGCTGACTTTCAGCCAAGATTTACGTCCATGGGACTGCTTTTCGCATTGCTTCATAGACGGACACCCATAAATACAAATGTGCAACGGTGGGGCTCGAACCCGCTCAATTATGTGTCTTCTCCGGTCGCAAGGCGCAGACGCATGCCACCACGCCACCGGGCTCGACACGTGACTCTGTATCACCTTCGTCATTCTTCGCATTTAAAAGTCGCTGAACAAAATTTACTTTTGCTGATTTAGTTTTGGTTCTAAATATTTTCCAAGTAACCGTGGTCAGACTTTTACCGCTGTGTGTGTGTGATACCTCTATGATCTGCACCTTAGGCACTTAATACTTTAGAGGGCCAGAGAAGAGATGTTTTGCCTCTAAAGGATCTTCCAAGGTGGTTGTTCCAGGGTCCGATAGGTGTCGCTCCGTTATGACCCTTTTGTGGAACTTGTTTTGGTGTAGCAATCTCTGGTTATGCGCTTCCCGTACAAATCGTGACTCGATAATATCGATCTGTTTCTTTGTACGTTGGCAGTTGCTAGGTTCGAGAGGGACCCACAACGTGGGTCGGCGGCAGTTCCACAGAGACCCCCGGGTAATGGCGATAACGCTGTCGCACAGCCACTACTCTCGAAATAATAGACCCTTCCATGTATGAGACGCCCTAGGTTCTCTCTCTCCCCCTCCCTCTCGAAAACGATTGTATTATACCCCTCACTGGCACAAGGTACTTGACACGACCCCACCTGCCATCGGCCGAAACTCTATTGGAGAAGACATCTTGCGGGAGGATGCTGGCAGTCGGAAAAACCCTACGTGGAAAAAGCTGTTTCTCTTCCACCGGTTGTTCCAGTCATTCGTATGCTGCCGTTGCCTTCGTTTTGGTTCTGTTTCTCTGACTGTTTTCCGAATATAGACAACTGCTGTGAATAAATTCGATCAGGAGCGGCAAATATTGCTCCGAAATATATTTGTTTATCTACTTTCGTTTCTAAACGTACTCCTACGGCGGCAGCTATTGAGTGAAACGTGTTGACAACTGTCTAAGTAAAGAAACTGTGCAAAAACCAGATATTGACAACTTTGCCGCCTGCAACGCATTCATGTATGCACCGTTTATTTGCAAATAAATGCTGCAATTTACAATTCCGAAGTCATCGGAGTGGAAACCGCCGGGGAGATTACACTACACTTGTTATGTACAACAGTCATTGTATTATTATGCGTAAGTAGATATGTTATGTTATGTCAATAGAGTTTTGCGACCAGTAGTGTTCGGTTGTTCGGCCCACTGAATACGCGCCACTGTGAACTATCCTGGTCGTGCTAGCCTTGCGCTCTAATGTTAGGTCTGTATTATATGTCTAAACACGGAGTATTTCTATTTAACGCATCAAATCAATCAAGAAGCAGCAATTTTTGCGTCAGTTACACATAGGTAGGCACTAGATCGTAGGTGAATTAAACTTCAGTAGTATTTACTCGACCCAATAAGTATATATATATATATATATATATATATATATATATATATATATATGTAAGGTATGTATGTTTATATGGTCACATATAAACCATAGGCAACTATAATTATAGTAGCGAAATGTAGCGAAAAGAGTGCTTCTTTCATCTTTCTGAACTAACATTAATATTAAGCAGGATTCTAACTACGGCTACGCAGTGTACACACCGGATTCATAGATTCGTTATTATAATATCTAGGAACTGAGCTGTATAGACGCCTCTACAGGGCAGATCTCTAAAATCACATGCAGCCCACCTGCCTGGTCCTCGTTGTTTATAAAAGATTGAGAATGACTTCGTAAAACCCGGAGCGCGTTTGCTTTCTGTGTCGGTTTCAAATGCAGCAGAGGTTAACCTACTGCCGTGTTTGGAAATACTTTTTATTTGATCAGACTGACCTGAACAGCAGGTATCAGAATGAAAGGGCACGAACAGGACAAATAGGCACATAACCGCCCGTTTCGCTGTGCCCGGTTTTCGCCACCTCATCTACCAGCAAGACGCTTACCATACACCCTGTGACATATGTGTTTGTAAATATTGTTATGGTATAAGTGTAAGATATTATGCTAATGAGTACAATGCAGTCTCCTCGCTAACAAGGCTGGCAATGAGTGATTTTTAATTTGAATATCATTACGAGGCTTAAGTAATATTGATCATACTATTATACATTTTACCCAATCTGGTGTGGAAATACATCATGTGCTAAGGTGTCAATGCACTGCCGCACCTAAACATGTGACCGTCAAAAGCCTCTTTTTCTTTAGATGCTGTCGTCAGAAAGACACGGTCAACCCCCCGACCCGTGCCGAAACGCCGTTCTGCACCCGCAGGACATTATAGTTGTTAACAACGCGGCTTATGTCCGCACATCTGGCAACGCTAATGCACATCGGCCTAGAAACTACCCATGTGGGTGTCGTAACTGCCTGCCAGATTGCAGTTACCACGACCAATAACACGTCTGCTTGTGCAATTTTAAGTACTGTTACTATTCGGTCATTACTCATTGTCGTAATCGCCTGTTTGCATAATTTGTTAGCACAATCCCCTACAAGCGTCCTGGTGTGCACGGTACGCGGTTTCGGACTCCGAACACTGTCTCTTATGAGACAGGAGTATTCAGCAATCTTACCTACTCTATCGCACCAACGGTAGAAAAGTCAGGGGAAATTGTCCAAGGAACAATCAGAGCTAAGAGCAGGTGATTCGGCGAAAAAGACAAAGATGAAAACAAAAATATTGTCTTAAACGAATACTCAGAGAGCGTCGGAGAACGCAGTTAGAAGTTACATCATATAATCTTTTAGCCAATAGAGAAAAATAATCGAGCCAGCCAATAGAAAAACCAGATAGTAGTAGAAATAGAACAGTAGTTGAAACACCGTTCACCCAAACATCGTGTAACTCGTAATGAGTATGTCTAAGCATACTTGAACTTTTCTCCGATGTTTTAGTCATACTCACACATAGTCACGAATCACATTAGACTAGAAATAGCACCGAAAATAGTATGCCGTAGTTATATCCGGTTGTACCAAAAAGCATAAAAAGTTAAAAGGTTAAAATGCCTAAGGGCATATATTTTTTACAACCTACGCTTTACGTGTAAATGTTATTGAAAAACCGCAAGTACGAGCACACGTATTTCAAACTACTCGAATACGCAAAAACGCCGCTAAACCTAATCGAAGTTCTAATTTTAGTTCGTTCACGCTACATTTCCTGTTTCCTTACGAATGCTGTTGCTCTGCTGGCTAAGCGGAATTACGATTAAGTTTGGCCACAAACGCCGCGCACGTCAGGAGAACCTAACTGCTTTAGTTGCGAAGCCGACACTTCAACTTTAAAATTGTTTTACGCGGAATTCAATGTCAACTTGTTTGCTCCGGTTAAGCTAACAGGCTTTTTCCTTGCGATTATCGAATGTTTTCCACACGAAGTTGTGATTCATATTATCCAGTTTCTATTTGGTTTATTTTAGTGTTTTTTTTTTCGCTTACATGGCTATTGCCATCTTATGTTATATTATGCATATGTCGCCGATGATAATCAAAACTTGCAGTTGAGTTTCCTGCAGTGGTGTCCGTGTGTGCAAACCACACTTTCCAGTAACTTATCTACTCAAAATAAAACAAAAAGTTTTACCTTGGCAATTTCCGAGTTTCACTTTATCTGTTTTGACCCCGCCACGAGTATTTTCGCCAACGTCTGTTCAGTAGTTGACATGGCATACTCAGAAAAGTACTTTGGAGATCGGGAACGCAATAGTATTGATAAGGTCTAGGCCGTATTTGAACATCGTAATCGGCGACCAAGACATGCTAATTCATTACTTATTTTCAAAAATCAATACCGCTGCAGCATTTAGGCCAACTAAATGACATCGATACAGAAAAGGGACTGAAAAGTTTTAACATCAAAATTGAGCCATTTATAACTTGCTTTCCAAGGGTTGGCGGGTCGGGTCGTTTTTAACATGACGAATTGCAAAGCGGCCTATGCTGAAAAATCGAAGTAAGCTGTAGTGTGACTACGCTGAGTGAGATATGGCACGGATATCATCAATACAGGTATATCTGTTTAAATAGAATACTATTTTTGTGCGGCAACCTCTGCATTCTCGGCAAGAGACGCAATTTCTTTGCACAGAAAATTGTAACTCAACATGTAACATTATTACTACCTATCGAATGGTGAATAATCTTGACATTGGTGACCTTGATGATTAGTCTCAAACACGACTACCTAACTGGTATACTCTAGACATTGGTGACAAACGTGCATATATATAGTGCTGACTATATCTATATATATTTAGAACGTCCGAAATGAATATTTCTAAGCGGTATAGAAGAAAGCAGGACGCAACAAATGCAGTATAATCGGTGTTTGTTGTTAGAGATTATCGTGCCGCGCTACTGTTAACATGCAATCGCGGAGGCACGCTTTAATTGAGGAGTACATCTAATCGCCAGGATAGAGGAAACTTTGGACGATGGGTGTGGCCGGTGGTCGAACTATTTTCTCTAAGACCTTCGACTGCTCACGAGTATTTAAACGACCGGATTCCATGCGAGTGTTGGCAAATGCATTTACTCTGTAATTTGGGCGCATTATTGCTTACGCGTGATCTGTTCCACAAAACCGTACGTATTTCGCCAACAATCTCATCTACTCAATACTACACTTAGCACCGTGGAAACGCTTCATCAAAATGGCACAAACGAGGTCGACTGCTAGCAATAAATGTAATAGTAGGTATCTGCTTCTTTCACTAGTACAAATTTGTGGGGCGTCAACGGCGTGTCGTAGAAAAAGAGATCATAAATGGGCACCCCCTATTATTCAATGAAGTTTAAAAACAAGTAAAACGTGCGACAAATCTGAACAAAGCATAACAGCTTGTGTATACGACATGTAATACCTAGAGAATCGTACGAAATTTTTACATGCTGACCAAACACGAGTCAACGTTGCATCGGCAAGGGTTTAATGTTCTAAGCATGACAAAATAACCAGCTCCATCGTGTGAGAACTCCATAGTGCAGCAATGCAAGCTTACAGGCTAGGCGGAAAGACACCCGTTGCTGAGATTTCTTCTCTTCTCTAGCTATCTATTTATATCTATACGAGTCCGTCGAAAGTTGTGTGCGAAATGATCTGTTTTAAACTCCTTGAACTGCAGCTGCAGCAACAGCAGCCTTACGTGCTCAGGATCGGGAAGGTCTCCAGCCCCACGTGCGTCCATTGCGGCGAGGGATTCGACGACACTCCACAACATACCGTACTGAGGTATCCAGCATGAACGGAGCATCGCGCAAGCCTAACGGTGCCTTTAAGGATAATTAATAATACAGCTTTCAATCTACATAACCTCATCAAGAAAATTACGGAATCAACATTTTACTAGAACGAAGCCTTACAAACTTTTAGAATATTGCAGGACGAGATAAAAAGCGCCCTTCTAGTTCGTTCGGGTTTCCCCGAGACTCCCGGGGAAAAATACCCGCCAGGAGTAGTAGACCCCCCCCCCCGACTGTTTGATGTTTTGCGCAAGCAATTCCTAGTTAGACGGGAGGACAGGGACATAACTGATTTTTAGTGGGTTGGTGGCCCACACTACCACCGGCCTGCGCTTGCAGGAAGCTCCCCTGTCAAGGTGTCCGTGTGTGCAACTGCATTTTGCCTGCATAGTCCTCCAAGAAAAAAGCCGAAACAACAGAGGTTAGATATGCGTGGACAAGGCCAAGCAGGGACCAACCTTGGCATTTTCCGTGGCTTCAGTCGGCCCCGCCTTGCCATCGTTGCTGTTTAGCCTCAGGATTTCCTATATTTATGCTATCTTATTCCCTCCTAAAGCACTTTGTGAAAACAGCACCCTTAGATTCTTGAAAAAAGCGTCTGATGATTCGAAGAGATGCAATCTATCTACCAGTGCAAAACCGTATACGGGCATTAGCATTACAAAATCATTGTTTCATGGTCATAGTACATGTTATAGATAAAACGCACATGCAAAATAAATATATATATATATATATATATATATATATATATATATATATATATATATATATATATATTCGATTTTATTTCGGCCGCTGGTACGAGAGCCGCGCTGTGGCTGATTCCGCTCCAATGTTTAGAAAAATAAAATCGTGCAGCGTTTTGTAATTTTGGTATTCTCATTTTCGTCGTCGATTTCCCTCATTGTTCGTGCCATAAATCATGTTGTGGACAGTCTCACATCGGCATCTAGTGACGTATTTGTTGCTAACGAATCGTCACGCCCATGTTGGGTTATTGCGTTAGCCATAGACGACGCTTCACGTTGATGACCACGTCTTTGTGCTGCCATTAGCCGCAAGCACTAATATTACTACTACTATAACTGCTATGCTCTGTAGCCTAAACGCTAAGTCTGACATTCGTATACTCTAGCTTTAATTTAAATTGCTACATTGGCAGAATATTTGCAGGTTTTGAAAACAATGATGAATGGGCGTGACGTGCTGTGTGTATGTAGCTAACTGGTCAAGTTAATACCCTTTTTAAGACGGAGTTCTGGCCATATCCCCACCGCTCCCCTCCCGTTTCGAAACGTTTACACACCTGTTGAGTGTACCACTCATTTCCCTTCTCCTGTCTCTGCGTTGGCTTTGAAGACCATCTCACACACCGGCATAAACAGCACGTATGATACACGCAAATAGCCGTGCTTTCTTTTGGTCAACACGTCCGTTTAGCTCTTCCGCATCAAGCTGGCGCCGTTTTGTGTACAGCCGCTATAGAGGGACCTCATCCCCTGTCTAGCTGAATAGGCTTAAAGATAAAGTTAAGCCAGCTTTTGCAAAACGGGTCTATCTGCGGGTACATCCCGCTTGCCAGCCGCCGCTGTCTGTTCATGCGTGCGTCGAAATTCCACTACTCATCGCAGACTGGCAGCGATAGTTAAACAAGCCGAAAACCCCCGGCCTTTAGGAATTTCGTCCGACTAAGAAAATGAAATAAAACCACGGCCCAGAGGTGAGCCCCGTGGAGTTTCTTGCCCACTCCACTCACTTTGCCTCGCTGTGACTAACGATGCCTGGAGAGGCATCCAGAGAGGAAATCCCAGCCATATAGACAAGATAGACAAGATACGCTGCGCGCAGCTTTGAGCACGTTCTCCTTGCAAGCAAAATGTTCTACATAACAGTTCACACGAGGCGTGCGTGTGCTACAAGTGCGAAGACTTGGGGGTGCTGTCGTTATCGCCGGCCCACAGGCTACCCGGCTAGATGATCACTAAGTAGCCTGGTGTAACCACTTTCGTAAATTGCCTATTTAAGGATGGTTTGATTGCCTAAGATACGTAAGCGGTTAATAAGCACGATTGACAATGACAGTCTCTTTCAGTCGTTTTTGGGTTTTCAAGCGGTTTTGAAATAGCAAGCGAATGAAATTACATAGATGATTGATCTATACATATACATTTTGACCTATACATGCGCAGCATATCGCTATGTATGCATCGTTGCGATTAGCCAGACCAGGGTAAAAATGTCCCATCGATATTTTTGTACGGTTTAAAGCGCTATTCGAGTCAAATTAGTCTTGCTCGTTACCTTCGTTTTTATCAATAAATGCTACTGGAACACTTTCAAATGTGGTGCGTTGTCTGAGCGAGCTCGGGCACCCCAGGTACACCGGGAAGCTACTTTTGTTATTTTAATTCTCTAACCTGCACCCGTTTGTAGATGCGGAAATGTGTAAAAACACCTCGCATCAAACAATGGCATTAAGACCAAGTGGATGAAACAAGTCGAGCCCATCTGCGATTTCTACTCACTATTTATTGTTGCTGTCACTATGTTCTATTGTATTTTTCAATGAAATCTTCGACGAAAGGATAGGCTTGAACATATATGGGCAGATGGGGCATTTATGTTACATAGGATGTATCACCAAGGCAGCCTAATGGTACAAGTGAGTTTCCGACGGCATAATGACTACATACATCTCAGAAATCTGCCAGTTCTCACCACCACCACTGTTGCTCCTCTTAATGTAATACGCTGGGATCCTCGCTCGATCCGCAAGAAAGTAGCTTTAGATTAATTATAATATGCCTAAATGGATTGAAGTCGTGACGATGTGGCTTTACGTGGTTTAACGAAAATGTTAGCTAGGCCGAATTGAGCTCCTCGGGCCTATCGTTATTGTGTCTACAGTCGAGATAGCAGACTTGAATAGCAGACGGACGCGTAATTATGAGTACTACAACCAACTACACTGGGCCCTCCAGTGTCTGTTTACTCCGAGCCTATTGTGATTCACGTACATGTGCCAAGGTGTAACTTTCGTTCTGTTTCGGCTTATGCATCCCCTACTGTCTCCGCTATGATTAATGGAGACATCATGATGTCAGTGTGCATCGCGAACTTTATTCGCTTCTAGGTTTCAACGGGACTCTAATAGCAGCTCAAAATTTTAATGTCTTGAGATTGATTGGAATGATTTTTCCTGTCCCGATGGATCAAGCTTGCGCCGCCCCTATAAAGACAGGTGGGGTCAAGTGCTTAAAAGCATATCACAATCGGCTTTGAACTGACAAGTAGTTAAGGCGATTCAGGAGCAGTTGAAAAGCCAGGCGAGTAGCAGCAAAGACCAGGTGCGACTGAGAGCAGCGACGGCTTGCTTGCACGGTAGCAGGTCCAGGAACGCCGGTAGGTTCTCAAGGCTCTCGGCTCTGAGCGACGTAATACATCGGGCAATGCAGTTAGTCTACATACCTGAAGCTAAGGAGCCGGTTGAACAATGATATGAATGATGGGAATGTTTTCCAGCGTTCCTTTACAGTTTTCTTCTATTAAATGAGTCTGGATTTCTAAATCTATGTGGAGAAATGCGTTGTGTTAATTGCGCATAGGTCACGTAGACCATGTGTCTGTTATACTATATGCGGGCTCTATGTGGAACCCTGGTCTCAAGCGGGACCGTGACAATCCAGCTTTCAGGCAAAGGTTCTCGATACACCCCCTGGGGTTCGGGGATCATGAGCCGGTAGAGCACGAGATTCCTTTCTCATGGTCTCGAAGTGTTGTTCAACACAATTCCAAATCGTGGGGGGGGGGGTGGAAAAGACTAAGGTTTTTTAGTGACTGAGAGTCCCACACTAGGTGTTGTTGATCACCAACACTAACCTTGCATTATGAATTTGCCAAATCTCCCTTATCAAAAAACAGCGAGAACGTAAACGTCTTCAGGACGGTTCCAAGTAAATATACACGTCAGGTTGCTTTTAGATATGATGTGAATCATACGTATAACCGTGTTCTATCCTCCTTAAACAGGAGAGACGAGGTTTTATACCCAAGAATGAGAATGAATAGCGATAGGCTTAATCGTTTGCTTAACTGCTTCCGTTGCAACACAAGGAGTAAACATCGTTCATGCCAAAAGTCATGAACGACATTTACTCCTTGTACGGCCTGCATGTCCCAACACAGTTGTCCGTTCGGACGGCCATGACATATATCACGCTCAAAGTGGCATCCGTAGCTGCTTACGGTATCCAAGTGACATGGAAACATCTTAGCACTTCGCATTTATGGCAGTTGGATAGGGTGAAGCCAGCTTTCCTAAAGCGAGTACTTGCCCTTCCGTCCAATTCGCGCAACAGATTAGCATACATGCTCGCGGGCTCAATATAATTTAGTGACGAACTCGTAGACCGCTTCAATTTACCGCGAACAGCCGCGACCTCAAAAACGTTTCCGCAAGAGTATTCTTAAAAAATGCCTCTAATTTTCGGAGAATTTTATTTCTCATCAGCTATGACTAACCAGGCCTGGAAGGAGTCTCTCCGGCCATGTCGTCACTTCACTACTTGCTACAGTGTTCGCGGATTTCATCATCCCTTATGGCGGCCTGCTGGGCTTCATGAACCTAAAGAGGACTGTAAATGCCGTCGTTGTGGCAGTCCATGTCCCCTTTACCCGATTGTACTGAATCCGTGTCGCCTTCTCAGCTCCAGCGAGCATACTCATAAACCATTTTTACCACGTTTGTCAAACATATTATGTTCGAATTTACATACCTAAACAGGGTATGTAATTACATTTTAAATAAATTCAACAAAATGTAATAGAAAAGCTTGCAAGCGCGAGACATATGTTTGATAAGTGTATAACTGCAGAATTTCATGTAGATGTAAATGTGTAAATATGTATACGTTTAATATTTTAATAAAGGAACTGTTCGATATATTCGATCGATTTATCGCAGCTATGAAACTAGCGTTATTCGGACTAGTACGGTCAGCAATGCGTTTGCCCGCGAACGCTTTGCCCAAGTCTCCTACCCAGAGTGGGGAATAGACGAGCCAATAGATGGACTGCCCTTGACGAAAAAACGCGTCCGCCACTGGAATTGTCACGCAAGGGCTTACGAGGACACGCATACTTGTTCATGCGACTAATTCTGGTGCCAAGCTACAAAACGATGCGGGCAGCGTTGCTTTGGGCGCGTCACGCTCGATCGATGTGCTTAACATCGTCACAACATATATATATATATATATATATATATATATATATATATATATATATATATATATATAGGTCTTTTTGGTCTTGTAAAGGGATTCGATACACTTATTTACCTCAAAACATACCTCGGGTACCCTATCACATAAGTACATAACGTTGCATGCTTGTGTTGATAAACGTTTTGGCAGCAAGTAATGCTTATCTTTGTTTCGTGTTTCCGACTGGCATGTCTGCCAGAACCACGTGCCTTTAGGAAGCAGTCACACGCGACTTTCGACATTCAGCGGCATGATCTATGGCCACATTTGTCGGGATATATATTGGTTTCTCGGGTTTGCATAATAACGGTACTATATATATATATATATGAATTTGCCCAATGACATTTATTTATATATATTCATACATTTTCTGTGTGCTTGCCAAGTAAACCGTAGAACATACATGACACGGCAAATCTACCGCAAGTAATGACTAGAGTAATAGTAGCAAAAATAATAGTTACCTCGCCAAGGGATAAAACGCCGTTCCGGGAGCTTTGAGATAGGCATAGAAGTCAGCCGGTATGACAGTGACGGTGTTATACGCTCACACTTGCTCATTTTAAATAAAAATTGTAGTAGGTTTGACTGCTATGTATATTTATTAAACTACTATTTAATCATTCTTGTTGATGATATAGTCACACAAATACTAAATGTCGTCATATAATTGTCTCTGACAGGCCAAGAAGATACGAAACCAAACCTACCAGTTTTGATACGTTTTGGTTGTCAGGCAAATTAAGGTTACCTCAATCTAACCAAACGTAACAAAACTGGTACGTTTGGTGTCACAGAGGTGTCAAGACAATTTGCCACAAGAATATAATGCCTTTTATTTAGAAACTAAGCACATTGCCGTGTTCGTGAGAGACTTCTGCTTCTTTCAAAAAAAACATATAAGGCCGGTCAGAAAATGCGACATGGTTGCTTAGAAGAGAATTCGCAAAAAAATTAAGTTCTTTATTGCTTTTACGCCAAACACCAAACACGCAAAACAACAAAATCATTACCCTACGACCGCTCACGGCGCTGAAAACGAATACATTCAGGCAAATTACGATAATTTTGGTACCAAAACTATTTCGGTGCGATCTGTGGTTGCGGAGTAGTAATTAAGATTTTTCGGCAGGATGTCCAGATTGAGAGCATATAAAATTACTGTGTGGCGACGTTCACTACCGCCAACATGTCGCGCGACAGCCGCAGCGCGTTTGTTTGATAGCTCGACCTATCAAAGAGCTGTCACATTGTACGTACATTGTATTACACTAAAGATACTCGGTCCCATCAGCATAGATTTATCAAAAAATCTTAAAGCATATCGCAAAAGCCATAGAAGATCTTACGGGTGATCCACACGAGGTCATGATTTTGAAACAAATTATGTCTTTGGCCGTTTGCAGAGGGAACGTGGCTTCTATCATAGGCGCTATGAATAAACACGAAGCGATCAGATAATGAGTCTGGCTCAAACGTTCTCACCCCACTATTATAGTAACTGAACATATTGCTTGAGTGCGGGCCGACGAGCACGTCACTCTGCCTTAAATGACGCCTTTAGTCGCACACTGAGATCTGCCGGTTTTTAGTGTGCTCTAGAACCCTCAGGCCTATCCAGGGATGATGGAAAAAAACCTGAATGTCTGACTCTGACACTCTTTGAGCGTGGCCGCATGCTTGTTTGGGACGCAACTGTAACCGATTCATTAGCCCCTTCGATGGTCGGTGCAGGTCTTCTGCCCGCGGGTTGCCCGAGACTAACAAATGCAGAAAATACTCTGGCGTTGATTATCCGCACGAATTTAGTCTGTTAGCGTTCGATACTATGGGCTTTTAGTAGCTGCAAGCCCCCTTACACTCAAGCGGATTCAGTGCGTGGGTAGGAGCTTTAACCTTTTGACGGGAGACTTAACAGCGTTCGAATTCTTGCGTCAGAGGCTGCTAATCGAGATTCAACAAGAAAATGCAGCGTCTGTTCAGGCCAATTTGTTAAACTGGGCTAACTCGGGGTTAGAGAACCCGTGACCACACGTTCGTGCGGAGACAATTGACCACTCCAAAGATCTAACACAGCAAAGATATATATATATATATATATATATATATATATATTTGCAAGGCTATTGCCCGTGTACGGTTTTTTTTTATGACATAGCTCATTTTTACTCCACTCCGGCATTTACCTTATCTAAATTGGAAACCATGCAACCCAATTTAAGAGTGGCCGGTGTGGATTTCGAACCCAGTCCTCCCGCATACAAGGCAAAGACTTTGCCACTAAGCCATCTTGCTCCGTTATATATATAAATATATAAACATAAAACCAACTGAACATAAAAATAATAATGAATAAATGAAAAAAAACATATATATATATATATATATATATATATATATATATTTATATAATGTTTTTTATTGTCCGGCTGCAGTGAAAACGTGAGAATATGTAACATCGTAACCCTCCTTTTATCTCAGTAGTATCGTACTGAGTTAATGAAACTGGGCGTAAGTTAAATGTTTCACGTCGTGCTCACACGGTCGAGCAGAGTGTTTCCTATCTAAGATCTGTATTTTGGAAGCTGAGTGAAACCTGTACCGCACGACGGTACTTCAACCCAGTGTCCACTGAAATTATTGGCAAGATTGTGGTGCAAGTTGTAGTCACCAAAATATGATTTGTAGTCATCATCTAAAGTAGGTAGTGTTCGGGAATCTGACTAATAGCCGGGGGGGCACTGGTCAGATTCTCGCACACAACTCCACAGTACATATGGTGGTTTGGTTTAGGAGGCTAGAGTGCGAATTATAGTTGTCGTTTTTACATTTTCTTGATGTTCGTCTATGATGTGTGGATTTATAGCGTGTACACAACGTAAGCCTCTTATATTATGTGTACAATTTTATTAGTTTATCACGATACAACTGAAACAAAAGAATGGTTCCCTTGTTAGACAAAACTCCGTACCTATAACGACAGTTAACTGATAAAATAAGGCGTTTCAAAACATTCATGGAGGCCCTTTGCGTTTGCCTGCTTCGATTGGGACGGTCCAGAAATTATCTCCCCACGTTTTGGACAAGGTCCGCTGTTAAGCTCAGGCAACAGTGTTATTCTTCATTAGGCAATGCTTTATTGCATAGTTTATCTTCGAAGCATGTTTTACCCTAGTCGCTGGCTTTGACTTTTAGGTCGGATTGGAATGTCGTTTTGGGGCTCCTCTTACAGCTGCATGATGCTGATTTCAGCGGTTTTCTATATGATCTCTTTTACAAACAAGTGAAAAATAATATAGGTAGTATCGCTAAATGAGCTCGCTCCCAAAGCCGCGTCATTTGTATTAGGAGTTCAATAAAGCCCCCGGCAAACTTTACTATGTCAAAAAATATTTAAGGCACGACATGTGGAAACATGCCCCGTTTAATACACCATCATTGTTTGCCATCGCTCACAATATGGGTATAATCTCATACGGCCAAACATACATAGTACTATAGTAATCAACTAGTTTGTATCACTATCATTTGCGAGGTGCACAATATATTATTACTCGTAGGTATTACTCGAGGCTTTGAGCCGGCCTGGGCTTAGAGTTGGATGAATATAATCGAATTCTAAATTTATATATATATATATATATATATAAGAGGCGAGCACTGCCGAGTGTGCAAACGTATTGTAAATGATAAATAAATAATCACAATATTATATATATATATATATATCACCTGCCAGTCATATGACACAAACTTTGACTGCGTTCTGTGATCTTCTTCTGTTTTGCAGGCTCAACCTGAAGGACTACTTACGTTTGCGGGAGAACCATGAGAACGTTTCAGCTCATCAATTAAGCTCACCAATTTACGTAGGCCCTTCACCATGATAAGCTGCCTCGGGCCTGGAAGTTTGTAGGAGAGAGGCAAGCAAAGTACTCACACCTGCACACACAGCGCAGCATTGCATTGGCCCGTCGACGTCGAGCAGGCGTTCGAGATGGTACCTCAGCGAGTTCTCAGCCATCTGCCCATTGTTCGGGTGCAGGCCGACAGCGCGTCGGCCACGATCGAGGCGTATGCCGTCAAAGGTCTCGTCGACTACGTGGACTTCAACTCGAGTCAGCCATGCGATCTCAACGGCACGACGACGACGATGACGGCGACAACGACGTACGTCACGCCCGAGCTGCTGCGACTCAACAACTGCACGCTGTTGAGCAGCGTCGGTAGGCAGCGGCATCGGCGGCGGCATCACCGGCGAGATCGAGGATCCGAACTTCTCCGAGATGCGCACGCTGCTCTACCAGTGGCTGATCGTGATCTCGTCGCTCGCCATGCTCGTGTCGGTGTTCATTAGCCTGCTCGTGCTGTGCTCGGCGAGGTACATTCGCAAGATCACGCCCACCGTGTTCTTCTCGCTGAGTCTGGTGGCGGCCAACGCGTACGCCGTCATCACGTACACGGGCTCGATGGCCATCAACAGCTACCTGCCGGTTGTGTACGAGTGGTCGCCGAACCTCTGCTGGGCGCTGCTGCTCGAGGTGTTCCGCATGACGGGTCTGACGTCGTCGGCGCTCCACCTGCTCGCGTTGGCCATCAACCACTACGTCGGCATCCTGCGGCCGCTGCACTACGCGTCGACGGTGACGCGGCGCCGGCTGACGCTCGTCATCGTCGCGCTGTGGGTGATACCGTTCATCACGTACGCGCTCATCCTGCTCAATCATCCCGAGAACGACTTTCGGCAGCTGCACTGCCACTACGCGTTCATGACGCACCTGCCCTACCGCGTCACGGTGTCGTCACTGTTCTTCGCGCCGCTCGTCATCATGACGTTTCTCTACATTCACATCTTCATCACGGTCAAGCGCAACCACCGCGGCTTTCTGATGGGCCAGAAGAACCACGCGAGCGGCAGCCACCTGCACATCAAGCGCAACGTCAAGGCCGTCATCACGACGCTGCTCATCCTCGGTACGTACCTGATCGGCTATATGCCGGCGATCGTGTTCTACGCGCTCACGTGCAACGAGTGTCCGTGCCCGCTGACGTCGCTCGGCGTCCGTACGCGGGTCGGCTTCGGCATCGCGACCAACTCGCTCATCTTCGTCAAGTGCCTGTGCGACCCGATCATCTACACGGTGCGCATGCCCGAGGTGCGCAACGGCCTGCGTCGGATGTGGCTGATGCGCTGCTGCTCGAAGTACCTGCCGGCCGGCACCGGCATGCTCGACTCGGAGCGCAAACGCACCGTGACGTCGCTGCGCAGCGATACGATACCGCTGAACCGGCGAAGTCTGCAGGACCAACGAGAGCGTCGCAAGGAACTGCGCGGATCTGCGACAGGCGGGACGGCTGCGGCGGCAGCGGCGGCGGCAGGCGCAGGAAGGACAGTGACGGCCGGCGCAGGAAGAACAGCGACTGCGATGGCGGGGTCTTCGACCCTGCTGCTGGCAGCGCTGCCGTCGTCGTCGTCGTCGCCGCCGGCGGGGGGCGGCGGCAGCGGCGGTGGTATCATCGTCGACAATGGCAATGACAACGACGACGTCGATGTCGACGCCAACCCCGACCTTGACGATGACGACGCATATCGGACAGCCCGCTCACTCCACCGCACTCATAGCGCATAGCGGTCATAGGCATCTCTGCGCGCGCACGTCGCGACACGCACCTGACCAGACCGTGACGGCATTCGCGTGACTCGCCGAGAAGCCCGACGAGCTGCGGGCCTACCTGCTTCGAGCAGCAGCAGCAACAACAACAACAACCGGCGGCAGCATCAGCAGCAGGAGCAGCGCCATCAAGATCAATCGGCGCCCCACCATGACCACCACCACCACCACTACTACGAAAGCCACCATGACCGTTGTCATAACAACGACGACGACCTCCTCGACCTCTACAACGAAGTCCAATGGTACTACTACTACTACTACTGCTACTACTATGACAACTGGAGTTGTTGCTACTATTTCTGTAGCATCTCGGTCGAGATCGTGGCGCATTGACTGAGGTACGGTAGCGGTAGCGCCGCGCCGTGCCCTACCTAGCGCGGTTGGTCCGGACCGGGTCGAACGCGCCAAGGGGGCGCCAAGAAAGGGCGCCCCGTCGACGGTTCCTCCTCCCGCACGAAACGAGGCGTCGTTTGTTCGTTTGCTGGCTGGCTCGTTCGTTCGTTTCTTGGTGTGCGGTCATGGATCATCGCCCGTGTCCGTTACGGGAGCATCGTTACGGGCTTGCCTGTCGGCGATGACGAGGGATGGTAGACTCGACCCGAGGGGCGGTAGACTCGACCCAAAAACCGGCTTACCGAAATGAACGACTTAGGACAACAACATATGGATGTACTCGTGTCAGGGGCGCGCGAACCCGTGCCTAGCATGCACTTCGAGTCACATGTGCGCATCACTAAATCATCTCCGACCTTCTCCGTTCGTCTCCAATTGCGGGGAGAGGGGGGGGGGGAACCTCCGGGGTGGCGCGAGATGGCTTCGAGAAATCCGCGTTCGACTGCGTTCGAACGCTGCCGTGTCTCGGCGACTCGGCCATTTTACTATGTGATATTATGCGTACATGCCTACAGGTGTAGGAGGTTTTGTTCGTGTGTACATTTGTTAACTTGGGCCGGCCCTTGACGGCCCTTTGTGTCTCGCACGCAGATACACATACGGGCTATACTTGGGGGTGACGCACACTTAGCGTAGTTGACACCCGACGTAAGCATGTGGGCAGCCACGTTTGTCGTTAAAACTTGACGAAGTCGAAAGCTAACCATGAGTAGGTGACTCCAACCACTTCATCATAACAAGGGGGGATAACATGAGAACCTTCACTCGTTCAGCCAACCTAATTAAAGCATATAGTAATCAGTAAGATAAGCAATAAAGGCGTTCTTAAGATGGTCGCTAAAGTGATCAGCCACGATACCGAATGATCAGGGTAAACAATAGAGATTTGAAGTTAATGTGCACAGTCGCTCTCTATCTCTCAAAAACAATGTATGTAAGAGTTTATTAAACAGTAGTTTGTATATTGTGCTCCTATATATATATAGTTATTAGGCTAATTAGTTATATACTAAAATCATTACGTACAGATAACACGACTTTAATTTTGCCAAACCAGGTCGCCTATATATATATATATATATATATATATATACGGGCGCTACGTGTGCAAATGACAATTTGTGGCCGTCGCAGGTGTGAATCGACGTGTACATAGAAATGCTATTTTAAAAAGCTTCTAGTTAAATGCAGATACACGTGAACAGCACGCAATAGCAATATCAGTGGCACGAACAATATAAAACAACAAGGTTCATAAAATGTTTGTGCGCGAATGGGGGGGGGGTATTAGAGAAGGTTTGTCGAGCTTTGCGTGAGAAGTGTAGTGTTTGTTACACCACCACGCCATCGATATCGTTACGTAATGTATTTAGGCTAGTGACACGGCTGCTAAGCGATAGTTTGTTTTGATGAAAGTGGTAGCAGGAAGCGATGTAATCGATTCATTAATAGTAAAAGGTTCAGCAAAACAAATGCCCCGCTGGATAGGCATCCCGCAACCCGTGTAAACTACATTTGTAATGACGAAGGCAGTCGAACGTTTGCATTTCTGTCTGAATTTGTACAACCGCTAAAAGGTTGACATACGTGGATAATTGCTACTCAATTAAATTCTAGAATATTTCCGTCTTGCTGAGGCGAATAGAACATCTTTCGGTAGACTGTCTAAAATCAATTCATCAGCGCATCTAAAGCATGATACAACTGCTACTGGACTATTGACTGTATTATGACTAATATACGACTAATATACGACTAGTACACTAACGCATCACTTGGTCTCAGACTGATTTATAAAATCTCTACATTGATGAATCGGTCTACATCGTCATAATCAATACACTCCAACAAACCGCAGACTCTGAATGAGAGAAGAACACGTTGTAAAATGTTTAAAGCAGGCAAAACACTTTTACCAACCAGTGATGAGTGCACACAGACGCCAACTAAATCATCAACACGTAGTTCGTATGCTCGCGCAACATTGTCGGGGAAAGACGTTATTTTTATTACAGCGTCGTTGTTGTTGTTGCTGTTGCTGCTGCTTGGCCGAGGCGGCCCGAATTAGTTATGAATAGCATCTATGGCGTGGCGGATGACCAACGCATTAAACGCATTGCTACCGTGTGCCAACAACCTTGTTGTTCTCACAATGAATTTCAGCAACCAAATCGGTTGGTGCTAAAATCACGTCATCCTGTACATATAGCACAATAGACATACAAGAGCACTGATGTAAGGCGACAAGCGCAGTGGCAGCAGCCATATGATGGATGTCGACGGACGGGCGTCCGCATTGGGCTGCCAATACTGTTGTACTATATTATGCTTCGCCACCTTTTGGGCGTTTCGCACAGGCTATATATATATATACAATTAAATAAATCATTATAGGAAAATGTCTGTCAGGCCTGTATTTATAGTGTATACAGCATGACACAAGAATGACGGAAAACAAAACAACAACAAGTGCAATAAACGAATTTGTCTATTCTTGACCAGTTGTGTTTCTAGCTGGCTGAAACTCTGGCGTCTTTATTTGCTCTCCTGCAATATGGCTTAGCTAACATTGCTGTGCATGCTAGGTATTCAGGATCACATACACGGCAAGCCACAATAGGACAACAATGAAGCTTCTAATACAAAAAATGAAGCTTCCCTTCCGTCTACCTACGTTTCCATTTTCTCGAGACATCAAGCTACAGTTATGATTTTTCGTCATGAGCTTAGTAGATTTAGTCAGCTATTTGCCCTCACAATGAAATAAAGAGGGTTATTTTCGTAGCTAAGATATATGGCGTTTTTAAAGTCGTAAACATATTTTTCAAAGTTCGAAAATGCGTTTGTAAAAATGCAGAAATGATTACTTGGCGTTCGTTCTTCAAATTACCTACGTTGCGTGAGGCTCAGTTTCTAGGGCCTTGTGCAATGACAAAAAACATTTGACTGTCCTTCTCGCAATTTCAAAACGATATCACTTAATCATAGCTTATTTAATATTATCTATCATATACGACGGCTGAATCGTGGAAGATCGTACGATAGATCAGCTTCTCAATGGTCAGCTGTAGAGGGGTTCATCACTTAATGCGAAGTGTAAGTATTCGAATTGTTCGTGCCAATGTTTTTTGCCCGGTTGCATAATAATTGTATTCATGATTTTATTCACGTACTATGAATTGTCCTACAATTCAGTATTACACATCCGTTTTATGGTGTCGCCGCCTGTGAATTTGCACTAGACTATATAGCTATGCTTTTGTCGAGAATGTCGTGACATCAAATATGATCTATCGAATTTCTAAGCCACCGTCTATGCCTTGATATACATATATCTCAGATTTATACAGGGCACTGTCTTGCAACGCGTGTTTTCAAGCTTATAATATATGGGTATATGTCAAAAGAAGAAATTAAGTTGGCCCAGCTTTCGCGCTGTTTAAGGCACAGTAGTCATAATATAGCTAGTAATGATAAATGCTAGGTTGGACGTCCGCGGAGAAGTTAGTATTAGTAGTAACTGTTCCAGATAGTTAATATTTGCAACCGGCGTTAATGGACATTACACGCGTGTGCGCACACCGCATACATTAAAGTCAGATCGGGGCTCCAAGATGAAGAGATCGACCCAAGTTACAACATATAATGCAATAACAATGCGGACTAGTCTAACCTATTTTGATCGTCATCATCACGTTTGTAATTGGCGCTGTTGAAAAAGCGCACCCGAATAACAAAAATGCGGTACAAACAAAAGGTCTGGTTCAACTCGGCGAGAAAATATTTTTTTCCAATGTAATGGGGGGGGGCGAAAATGTCCAATTTTGGAGTAAAGCTGAAATTACAAAAAAATGCTGTATTGAGCTTTTTATGGGGTCCGACATATCTTCAATAAATCTGTGATATGTGCGAGAGTCCCAGTCATTTTTTCAAAAACCAATATACCTGCGTGTTAGAATATTTTGCATCTGCTTAATTACACCCAACGTTAGCTCAGAATAGAAAAAAGTGTTGTATTGAAGATAATTCCCAAAAAGTGAAACTGCTATGCAGTGCTGATAGCCCAGTGATACGAGATTGGTTTTAGTGTCGTGTCTAAGTCTAAGTACAATATTATAGTCACTTAACGTGCAGTGCGCACTGTACAATATATCGCAACAAAATGTAGGCTCTACTGCATCTTTCGTGATCCACGACGCCGCACACCCACGAACGATGAGAGCTCTTTGGAGAGGCTTTTTTGAGCAATTTTTGTAATTAAATTGCGGTTTTAAAGGTGTGCCGCTAGAAGTCACACGAGTGATTTATCTGATAAGACAAGTTGAAATGCTAACAACGCCTATGCATGCATTCACTTTGATGTGTATGTCACAAAACCTGTGCTTCTTCTGCACCACAGCTCGTAGCACTATGGGCACCGTGATACCAAAGTAATAAGAATTATGATCGTTATGAGATGTGCATTTTATTTGACGTAGTAGTTCATATGGACATAGTATTGCAGCAAAAATGTAATTGAGTGTATAAGCCAACGGATAATAGCAGCAAAGTTGCATTTTTCTGGAAATGATTTTTAGTAAAACATGTTTTGTATTCTGAATTAACGTTGGGTGTAATCAAAGTAGATGTGAAATGTTCCTCCAACCACGCAGGTGTAATTGGTTTCTCAGTACGATTGCTAGGGCTATCGCAATTTCCGATTTGGTAGTTATGTCAGAATAAAAAGCTCGATACAACATGTTTTGGCAATTTCACTCTTACTCCAAAAGAAGACATTTCCGGCCCCTTGGTGCATTGAAAAAAACATATTTTCGCGCCGGGTTAAACCAGATCCCAATGTTTGTTCAACCAATTCGGGAAAAACCTGTATATATATATATATATATATAGCTCTGGTAGTGGCGCGCTCTCATATGGGCGCGGCGTATAACATTATGCTGTCTATTACTTATATAAATATATATACTTGCGGCAAAACGGTTCTTGATTTTGAACCATCGGGGTTGATACACTAGCGGGTTTTCGCCGATATATACTTCACAGATGCTGTGGATAAAAATTAATATATGGATAATCGATTGCGAAAAGTTCTACTAACGAAGGGGTGAATATAAAACAGAATAATTCGGATTTGTTAATAGGGTAGGGGGGGCTCTGGCTCTAGATTAAGACACAGGTCCTTTAAAGCCTAAAAACCACGTCATGACAGCGCGACTAAATAAATCATCAAATTAATTTTACTCATATTGAGTATGCATCTAACATTGATACTTGTACTGTTGTTAGCTGCTCCTGGCATGGCATTAAAATGATTAGATAAATCGTCACCCTTCAGATAATCTCAATCAGGCTGAGATGTGTTATCGGGTACAAGTGGTACACAACGAGCATTATAACATGTAATAAGTCTATCACTATGGAACTCCAGTAAAAACTGCCATAACTGAGCAACACTTGGGACGTAGAGAACGCACATTTTGTAGCCAAACCGAATTGTGTACCCAAAAAAATTGCATTGTTTGGTATTTATTACATAGCATGGTAAACTTTTGCTAGTACCATCTCAGTATATTAACAGGTAATATCCCCGTCAGAACGCTTCAATTCGGAGAAGAGGGAGTTAACGGTATACGTGTGAAGGCGAGCAAAAGGAATGGTTTATCATAGTTACGTTTGATTGTTTGATTTTTATTTGCTTGACAAGTGTATCAATACATCAACATATCAATATTTTATATCAGAGGCGGTTTGCCATAAAGCCACACTAAATGCTCACGAAATTGGCCCACACCAACTTGGCACGAGATATTACTGAGCGTAACTCCGAAGGGTAGTGGCAATCACACGGTCTATCTTCGTGACATGCGACAGCAAGGTGGAGCGTCTAAACAGGCTGCTAGCACCTAGCACGCAAGTATGCTAGCTAGCATACTCACATGCTTTGCGCGGTGCTCTTAAATTAAATACTAACAAATATTTCACGATAGAGATCCATTGTTCGCCGTGCTTGTTAAATTTATGTTTGCACTTGGCACTGCGTGGCAAAAACTTATTTTGGCTAAGCTGGGATACTCTGAGGCTTCACTAGAGTACTTAAGCTTCTGGTAGTATTCTTCAAGAAGAAACAGTCATTTTCGATGATAGTATCTCCAAGCATGTCCCAGTTAGACAAACTACTGGGATTGCCTAAGTGTATAACCGTATCTCACTACTCTTCTCTGTCTTTATTTCCGACCAGCCGGCAAACTCAACTTTATACTTAACACTGACAATTTCGCTATGGCTTTAAAAAGAAGATTTCACCTTAAATAGGCAATTGCTACTCTACGGACGTATGCAAAAGCGAACGACCTTGTTGTCAATGTGAAGAAAGTAAAGGCAACTAAATATCGAGAACGTGGATGATTGACAATGTTGTTCGAAAACTGATTTGAAAAGGGCTCCTGACAATCCACAATATCCCAAGCCCTTCGTAATACGATTTAATTTATGGCATACAATTAAAATGGCCGCATCTAGCTAAGCTTCAACCTTGCCGAGTTAAACCGCCTCTAGGCGGTCTTACTCAAGCGCGCCCTGAGCGTTCACAGAACCAGTCATAACCGTCTGGTGCAAATCGCGGCAGAGACTTTGCTCTTCACAGAGTACTTGCAGCGCATCCAAAATTTAACACGAACGCATACATTTATCAGACACTCTAGACTGGAAAGCGAAGATGTCGAACATGGACCCCGAGGTATGCGAAACTAGCGCTCTTCTCTTGGAGACCTTGGTAGTAAAGTAGAAGGACCACAGTCAGAAAATTCGACGCCGTATTCAACGCTCTGCGATACAGGTATTTCACTACAAAGTTTTTACCCGTGCATGCTTCATGAGACAATGAAAGATGTTATTAGTGTCCGCGGTCGTACCTATTCTACGCACCACCTACTCAAGTGTGCAAACCCGGTTGCTTTGAGATATTTAGTATAATTACTGTTGCATGCATATACCAAGTATTAGTCAATTAAGTTTTACATGCAAAAATGAGTGACCTAAGGGGCAACTCCGGAATGTCTTAAGACGTACGTAGTGCTGGACAGAAACATTCTGTTCAGTTAGGTAGGACGAAAAACCAACGAAGAGCTAGGCGTTTAAGTCAAGGAAGAACAGAAATCCTACAAACGTAATGGGAAACTGAGTCAAGGGCCTTTGTAAATACGAGAAACGCAGTTAAGCATGCATTTCTGCCAGCATATTTAGTAGTACTTAATTTACAGCACGGCCTTGCAATAACCTCCAGGAGAGTCCTATATTGAGATTCAGTACCAACGAAAATGACAACGTTTTCACGGTAACATGTGAGTTGAGATTTGACGCACCATTCGAAGCTGAGCAATCTGTAACTATACAGATGGAACGAGCTTATCGCCTTTAGATTTTTACATTGAGACAATAGTAGTGCACTTAAAGGGTAAAGAAAAAACACCAAAAGCACGTGGAACATTGGAATGTGCAAAGTAGAACGACCATCAGGCGTAGGCACTGTTTCAGGATTTTTCACAAGATTGTTTAGCCCAAGCTAGAGAGATTGGGACTAATGCTCACAAAGGCTTTTATCACATCGTGTGAGAAAACAGGGCGGGACCTAAGCGGATGGAGGAGGTGTTGATGTCGCACGAAGAACGAGGCCGAAGAAGAGAAGTACGGATATTCGGTTGTAGCACTAACAAGCGCGGGCGGGGAGGGAGGAAATACGAGTATATCGCAACCTCAGTTGAGTGCTGTCTAGAAGGCTAGCTTTATGATAAGATTTCTCTTATTTCGAGTGAAGCGGCGAATAGGGCTGTCCAGTCGCCGGCGCTCGCGCGTGACAAACGTAAGTAAAGTAGGCAGAATGACTTAGCGACACGAACGCTCCAAACTAGGCCTGGAAAGCTCCCTTTCGATGAAGAGAGAGTGACATATTAACGCCCTCAGCGAGAAAAACTGCGTTGAAGACCATGTTTCAAATAGTTGTAATAATTTTATTATTATTATTATTATTATTATTATTATTATTATTATTATTATTATTATTATTATTACCATTATTATCATTATTATTATTATTATTATTATGAGCTCTCGCTTTGAAAAGCAGAACCAGTGGAACTTTTTCAAGACAAAACTATACCCGAACAAACCAGTGGTAATACATTGCGTGATTTGTCTGTCATAAGCGATCATTGTTCATCTCCGCATCCACCTTATCACTGAACAAATTCAAGGGAAGCTGGCTCTGGATTTGAGCCCACAAGCTCTTGAATGCAAGGCAGGGACTTTGCCTACAACGTACCTTCTGGTACTGTTTCTTTAACCCTGTGCATAGCTAAGTACGGGTCGTATTCGGTCGGATAATGTTTGCATTGTAAATAATCACTTAAAAGCAGGACACTATGTTCGATCAAAGTGTATTGCGCCAACGCATGTTGTAAGTGACCGTTTTGTTGGCGTTATGATATATCCTTGCTCGAAAAATAAAAGGACATTGAATTGAAAAATATGCATCATACAGACTACAATAGGCAAAGGGTATTTAAAACATAGTTAGATCCTAATGACCTATTGTTTAATTGACCACCACTGCTGTCTCGAAGGTTCCTCTAATTAAGCACTCACGAGGCGCCATTGGGTAGGCCGGAGCTGATAACTCTGAAGTCTTCTTCCCTTATGTTCGGTCTTTCCTTCTACTTTATTCCTTACTTCCTTATATATATATATAGATATATATATATATATATATATATATATATATATATATATATATATATATATATATATATATATATATATATATAATGTTTTACTGGCTTCCGATAATTACAAGAAAACAAGATTAATAAAAAACACATTTTCACAAACCAATCCATTGGACAATAAACCACGTCTGCGAGATTCTGGATGTCGAGCCCGGTGGCGTGGTGCATTCGCCTGCGTCTCGCTAACGGAGGAGACACATAGGTACGCGGGTTCGAGCTCCACCGTTGCACATTGTATTTATGGGGGTCCGTCTATGAAGCAATGCGAAAAGCAGTCCCGTGGACGTTAAATCTTCAAGCCCAAAAGGTTTTTGCTGTTATTTATGTTCTGGATAGTTATGTCGACTTAGTGGTTGTGAATGCTGTTGAAGTCACATCAGAAAACTTGTTTAAGCACATAAGGGGCCTGTAATCTAAGACAAACAATACCCTGTATGAGGTGCCGTCAATCGTGTCCAAGCAGCTTGAAATCTTGATATGTTACCTCATAATCCTGATCTTTTTTCGATCGCTTGAATATTCGACTGTACCGGAGATTTTTTGGAGGGCGATTGTTAGCTCAGTACACAAGCGGAGAAATAAGTCAGACGCCAAGAATAAACGACCAATTTCGCTCACCGTTATAGCTTGTAAACTGTTAGAAGGTAAAATTTCTATGGCTACATATCAAAACGCCAAGAAGCAAGGATTGATCAGGTCAGGAACCATTTGCTTATCGTACCGGTAGAAGCTGTACACTCCAACCCTTGGAGACGTCGTTTGGCTGGGCGGAAGATGTTTACGCATCAACGTGTTTTGATGTTATATACCTTAATATTAATTCCCCTGTAACACACAGTAAACTGCTCGAGTTGTTACCTAAATTTGGAGTGGCACCAAAATATTTGAATGAATGACTTCCTACGGGAGCGAACCTTCCATACACGTGTCCATGATACTCTATCAGACTGGGCTAAAGCCACCTCCGGTTGCCCTCAGGAAAACATTGTTTGGCCACTAATGTTTAATAACATATGCAACCCCAGTCTGGAACCTATGTCTGAAGATGAAATAACTGATATTTAAAATATTCAACATCATCCATAAGAGGACGCGTCCTGAGGAGAGCATTCTTCCAAAGTTTGTAGCGACAAAACAAACTCTAAACCATATGTTCTCATGGGGAGTAGCCCGCCAACTCCATGGAAATTTGATTTTATTAGACTTAACATGAATAGCAATAATAATAATAAAAATCTTACACACATCCTATCCCAATATTTATAAAAGCACATGCATGTGTGTGTATGGTGAAATCCATAGACTGCAAAAGGGGAAAAGGGTCATCCCGTCGGAACGCTTGCCGTCGTTCCTGGTTAGTCCAGTGAGTTTCAACGTGCCTGGGTGGCCTGCCGTCCTCAGGATCCTCGCTGATGTGTCATTAATAGCCGCGCGGCGTTTGTCGGCGGCTTTCATTGAGGGCGCACAATAGAGGGTGGTGAGTTCCAATGCCCATCGTCTCCTCGCATCGGCATATGTAAGAGTGAACGAGCGGCGTGCCGAGTCGGAGAGGCCAACACATACTCTTGTAGTGGCATCCACTATTAAGGTTCCTAATGATGCACTGGGTAAGGCGTGTAGCCAATCGCTTGTATATATGTTTTGCATCAGCCTATCCATAGTAGTGTCAATGTCGGCTGGATCAGTAATCAAACAAGCATGTTGATCGGCTAGCAAGAACCGCCATTCACTCTGAGATGTGATGCCTTATGGTGCAGTTCCAACAAATCCAACCAAGCTGCCCGTGACTTAATGTCGTATGGAGGTAAAATCGAGCTGATCGGGTTTGTCAAAGAGGTCGCAGACCCTGCCGGAAGCTTAATAAGTGGCAGCAACAAGGGATTGCTAATATTGCCGGGTCTGGTAAGCCAAGGCCCCCTTGGCTATTGGCAACAAAATCTGTCGTTTGGCTGTACTGTCCAGTTCGATGTTGAGCAGGCCGGTTGTCGTATCTGCGGTAAGAAAGCGTCGCACTTCGTTCGTTTTGTCAGTATGGTCGATACCCCCCAGAATATGAGTCAGGCCTGTGGCTGAGCAAGAGTACTACCACTCTGGTGTCCTTTACAAGGAGAAGGCGCTCTGAAGTGGCACTCAATTTACCTAGCCACTGCTGCAGCATGGGGGACACGTTTCTGAAGTAGGGCCCCCCCTCCCTAGGAGTTCTACTTTGTCCGCATTTGGTATCTTGCAGCCAGGTTACCTGTGCGTGATCTCGGAGTTTGTTGAATCTGCGTCGGAATTCCATACAAAGAGTTCGAGGGCCAATTTCTGGGCCAAGCCGCTCAACATCTCGAAACCGATAATCTTCTGTTAGTCACTAACAATTGGGAGGCGTTACATGCCAGTACTTCATCGTCCAAGTACCACATGTTAAGCGGACTCTTGAGCGATTTGGTGGAGTCTTTGACTCTCTTTAGCAAGTGGGCTCTCCTTACCGTATTGAAAGCATTTGAAAAATCTAGCCTAAGCACGTACGTGGGACAAATCCAGAAGACCAGGAAAGAGCGAATTATAAGGACTGCTGCCTCCACCCTGGCTTTAACCGAGAACCCAAATAATCGGCCTTGTCGGTCGGTGTGTGAGCCGCCCTGTCTTATGCTAACCTTCGAAGTAATCCTACGCAGACATTATAAGCATGCTATCGGTCGGACAGATATCGGTTCGGCCAGTAGTCTCGGACGAACAAAGTCTAATCCTGCGGAGGAACTTCTTGCAAAGAATCGAACTGCAGAGAAGATGTCTTCCTTGTTTGTGGATCCGAAATTTGTTACTGGTAGTTCAGTCCGTATAGGCTCGGCTAGTGTAGGCGGGTGTTTCGTTTCCAGTGGTTTGGCGGTATCTTTGTCAGACAAAACGTGTCTGTAGTGATTAGAGTTCTAGCAGCATTCTCCTCTCTCTTCAGAGACTCCCCTCTCGTGGCCTTGAAGTATTGTCCAACACAATTCCGAACCGTGGGGGTGGGGAGAACTGGGGTTTTTAGTAGGTGAGAGTCCCACATTAGGTGCTGTTGATTGCTAACACCGACCTTGCATTATGCACTTTTCAAATCTTCCATATAAGAAAGAAGTTCTAGCAACATCAGTGCTAAATGAAAAAAAAATATTATACACCGTTATAAACTGACTGGGTCAAGCGGTACGACAATTAACCTATCGGTAGCCCTAGATTTAGGCATCTGACCACTGCACTGTACGTATCGTAGAGCGTCGCCCCTTCTAGGGTCCGTTGTCGCGTCAGCTTGCGCTTAAGAAAGGCTTCTCATTGGAGAGCCGATATTTTTCAAAACCAGGTGGATTTTCTGCTTGAGTATCCAGCTATATATAAGACGATAAGATATATCTATAAGACGATGAGATATATATACATAAAAGTCGACTCCAGATATATATATATATATATAAGACGATGTTATCGTTGACCGTGGCTAATAGATACCGGCGAGGGCCAAAAGTGCCACGCGACAGCTTATGCCTAATGTTAGGGTTATTCCGCTACCCTCTATAAACCACACAGCAGACAAAAAAAAACCTTTAGAAAAATGTCTTTCTAATACTTAAAATAATCGTCACAATTACGGCAATTTTGACTAGGCTTGGCAATTTCTTGACCGTAGTACTTGATATGCCATGGTATCATTTACTGGACGAGCCATTGTATGATATAGCATTAGGATATAGAGCAAGTAGGCCTTTTAAATTATACGTACGTATAATAATTCTGCATTAGAGCACGCAATTGTCTATCAACGCGTAAGTTAGGATGACTAACCTAGTTTCTAGTGAAAACGTGATACGAGCAGCTTGTGTAAAGAAAAAGTATAATTAACAACTTTAATGTGGCGATTAATTATTCGGACGCCATCTGCTAAACAGATACATCAAGCTGATGCACATCGATACAAAATATCAGAGAACAACCAGTATATGTGCCAAGCTTATAGTAGCCAAACACGAGTCAGCCTTGACAACTGGTGGTTATGAAAAAGTTGCAACATTGCTTAATTAACATCTGCGTTGCTAGGATTTTCTCAGAAATAATCGCAACTACACTAGACTGCAGCAATAATCGTAACTACACTACATTTAGCATCGCCGCTAATAATAATAAGGACTACATAGAACAGAAATAACAATTATGGTGTTTTAAACAAAACTGTCGGGAATACTGTCTTATTTTGGCTCTAACGATGCAATATTCGATTTCCTCGCAGCAATAAGCTGTTAATCTGCCGTTTAATTATTTCACTGCTAGTGTTAGTATGCATCAATCGAATGGTGCTCACACGGTTGGAGAATGCGTGTGGGAACGCGCCAATGCAACAGTCAAGATCCCCTTCTTGCATATCAGTCGCAACTAATGAGGTTAATTAATGTCTTGCTCACATTGGATTAACGTATTCTAGCGGCTGACTGTTGGACACGTAGTCGCCTGCATTTGCATGGCTACAAATTCATTTGCACATGCTTACGAAGCGATATGGATAGCGTGGAAAATTAATTGCCATACATAGTCCAGTTAAGAATGGTCTTTGGTGCTTGATACTATGATGCACACGGTAGCTACATCTCTAGCGAATTTTCTTATCTTTTATTTAATAATACATTTTTATGGGACCTTCTTCTCCAGACGGAAAATTTATTTAAATTTACTAATTCCTTATTCAGCTAAATATTTGCATAATTACACAATTTCAACAATTGTAACAATTAAGGACATTTGTGCAGAAAAAAAAGCTATCGCCCGTGCCTGCAAACATACATACAGACATAAGTAATTTGTAATATGTTTAGTCGTTAACTGCTAAGTGTAGAACAGTTGCCTTGTGTGTATAAACTCTTACGGGTCAGCTTTCTAACTCATCTTCAGGCCAGCTTAACAGGGTGCCTCAAACTGCCGCGGCATTTCTCTGTCGCTTTCTTAGATCTCTCTCTTCCCCTGTGGTGAAGGACAGTGTCCTGCTAAAATTCTTTGTCAGTCTTGCTGTGATGAAACCCCCAGCTGGGATGCCACCCTTACTGGTTTTCTGGCGCCCATTATGGGCGGTCGCGTCGCCACCTAAACATGTTTTTCAGTCAGGTTTGACACCTTATGTCACGTGCAATTGGCGAAAATTGTGCAGGTAGCCGATGGACACGTATATTCGACGTTTGCCAGCTTTGGCAAACCTGACTGAAAAACATGTTTAGGTGGCGACGCGACCGCCCATAAGGGGCGCCAGAAAACCAGTAAGGGTGGCATCCCAAATAGGCATTCTACAGCTGCGGATTTTCTTGTGGCATGATGAAGAGCTCTACAAAGACCGCAGCTCCTTTGCGCTGCTGGGGGGTTGGAACTCTAGATTATTAGAGCACTTTCTAGTCTATTTTCATATAAGAGAAAATTGGGTTGTAGCCATATAGTCCGTGTAGTATATACTTATATACCGGATGTCTTGTGGGCTCAACCCCTAATGTGACACGACTATGCCCAACGGTGCAATTTTAGCCGCTATTGTATACAGTGAAGAGATATATATTGTGTTTATACTACCTGGCAAAGGTGAATAAATGTTTGAATTGTAAAACTCTAGATTATTGGGCTTCTATTAGATCACTCTATAGTGGTAGCTTAAAGCAGATGTGCACAGTAACGGAGCTTGTGTACGAATGCTTCACGTATATTGGAGTATACGAACAATACTCGCATATTGTACTACCACTCTGGCTTATGGCGCCGTCATCCTACGAACCATACGTTTGCTAGTGACGCCGTGAAGGATTACTTTAGCTCTAACAATGGCACCTTAAAGGTCTGCACGTTATCACAGTTTATACTGTTCAGTTAGATCAATTCCAAATCAGGGTTACACTTAGTCAACACGTCGATGGAGCGTGGCCTAATTAACATTTTCGAGCTGTTAGACCTTTGAGCTCTTTGGAAGCGCCTGGTTTGCCTCCCGCCTGTGTCGTTTTCGAGTGCTGCCATCGCCCGGCTTCGAGTTCGATTGTTTTCCTTACATCTTAGAGCATCCCTCGGGTACTGATGCCTATAGGCGCCTTCGGGTCTACTATGCCCACGACCAAGTGGCATTGAGCTGTTGCTATTTTGCCTGAGCTGCCAATGAGCTCTATGAAGCCTCAGCAGGACTTTGTTTGACGCCGACCTTTTTGTAGTTACTAGAACCTTGGCGCCTCTGGGACAGATAGAGCCTGTCTGAGTGAACCTAATCACCATTTCCGGCCAATTCCGTTTTTTCCTCTAGTCTCACTGCTTCCTCGCTTGCCTCCTCGATTTGAGCTATCATTCTGTCTTCTTCCGTCATTTGGCATCTGACACAGAGCGGACCCCTTTCGTCTGTAGATTGCCCTGCCTCGTTTCCCTACCCATTCTATCATCCCTGAATTTGTATATATTTTTGTAGTTTTGTCTTCAAGTGTTCAAATTATTCAACAGTGCCTTCGTCCCCTACCTTTGCTTTCTATGTGGGCCTTTCTCTACGACGCTACCAACCTGTTCTGTAATTCAGCAAACAAGTTGATCGCTCATGTAATACCCTTCTTTGTAGGAACGTGTGTTCATACATTTTCACTAAAGTATCTATCCGTTGTCTCTACACCAGGCCGGCCTTCCGGACTGGCTCTACCTAAACTGTTCTAGAAGTCTGGCTAGCTTACTGGCTGTATCGTCTCTTACCGGGCAACTAAAGGCAAGCCTCTTTCTGCACTCCGGCTGCTTGTTAGTCATCGCGTAAGAGGTGTCTCCGCTCTCAGTATCTACCGTGTTCCCCGCATCTCATCGCGTTACCCACTTCCTGGCCTTACCCGGAAGCCGGCAGTACTTCTCCCTCTTTAGCACTTTGTGCAATCTAATACTAATTTGAATGGCCCCTGCAGGTCGCTTGAAGCCTTCGCCGCTTCGCTGAAATTCAACTTGGGCTGGCCTTTCGGCTTCTTACCGCCCGGTAACACACAACGCACTATTCAGTAATCACTGGGTTTTAACGTCGGTCTGGTATACCACTTCTTAAGTTTAGATGCTTGTACTCATCGGACAAACGGGACCTCTTATAGTTCCGAGCACCGCCGCGGGGAATCCCTTCCCATGAAACCCCAAATGAAACTATCAGAAAGAACAGCAAAAAACACCACCAAAAAGCACGAGCAACGGAGAGGAAAGGCAGATTGGGAAGAAGTACAAGGGGAAAGGCTGTGTGACGGCTCTCGATGAACAATCTACGGAGGGTCATGCATTCATAAAACCCCTACAGCCAAAGAGGTTATGGCATCCTTAACTTCTGTGACATTGTACTTGTTTAGTATATAGTTTCCACCCATTGTAGACTCCTTAAAAATTGCACATAGTTGGCTGCATTTGCGGCGTTAATAACATACAGAGGGAAAGGCAGATATATATATAAATATATAGAGGAAAAATATTTTAAAAAGACGCACTAGCGTTGAAAGTGTAACCGCAAATATAGCAACCAATATAATATATTATCCGTTTCAATATATTTGTAATCAGCTTTAATGCTCGTCCGTTAGGGAGGGGTTCTGAGTTCCACTCCACAATCAGGGCAGAAAAAAGTGTTCTAAACGATCCGATTTTGATGCTGCATATCTCAGAAGCCATCGTATCAAAATGTACAAACGCGAAGTCAGCAGTAACACTGGTCTAACGTTGTTTTTTCTTGCTCATACGCATAGAAGTTACTCCAATTACTGCAAAATAAAACTAGGCAATTATACAGTTTCTAGTGTAGAAATAAAGCATTTTTGTTTTTGATCTACAAGTAACTGTCTGTTTTTTTTCTAACCAGCAGCATATACCTTGATTTTAGTGGCTTTTTGGTATTTAGTATTGCTCAGCCGTACCCAACGAACAGGTTGCGAACAACATCAATATGTATGCGTCATCACGGTATGTAACCGTGCGAGCAGTTCTGCCTCGAAAACTAATTAAGAAGTTCGTAGCCTTAAAGCTCTAGAGTGTATCAAAGCCCTGGCAGCTGTCGAGTTTGCTCAAGGCCTCCTTGAGTAGTGGTGGTAGGTGGCCTTTCCCGTGCGTTCGGTTTTTTTGCCGCCTCTGCCTACTATCGGCCCGTCGCGTATAGCCCGGGCCGATAGTAGGCAGAGGCCCCTCTCCTAGCCCGAGTAGTCTATTGAGCTTCATTTGGTTGACGTCCACCGGACAGAATAGGGTGCGTGCCCGTTAAGTAAAGGCAGGAGGAACGCTCATTACCGGTACGTACGCCAACCAGCTTCTCTTAGCGACGACGTGGTGTTGACTACCGATATCCTGGCCCTTCTGACGGAATCGATTGTTGCGACCTCACGTCCATCACCGCTTTATCGTCGTCATCGTTGTCGACGTCAATATACCGGTATGCCTCTTTATGGCCGTCGGCTTTACGGCATACGTCCAATGCGACGCCTGACAGTGCTCGTCGGTTCACAAACCTTATCTCAACATCTTTATTCGAGATAATTCTAGGCTCGTTATGAAGTTGTAGGTTCCACTTAGCCAAGCATTGGCTAGCCGCAAAGAGCGCTAGAACACGAGACTCCCTCTCAGGGTTGTCGAAGTAATGCCAATGCAATCCCGGGCCTTGGGGGGGTGGCGAGGATATCGGTTTTAGTGGGTGCGAGTCCCACACTAACTGCTGCTAGCTGCCAGTAGCGCTTGCGCATTATGCATTTCCGAGACCTTCCAAAAAAAAAGGTTCACATAAAGCGCTGGAACCTTAAAAGTACAAAGCCTATAAACAAATGTATGTTTTTGCTTGTGCTTGTTTTTCTATTTCAAACGCAACCTACTCACTCACTACGCAAAGCTAACGCTAATAGAGTTAATAGAGAAGGTCCAGTCATCGGCCTCTACTAAACGGTCTTTTTCTGCGGTTGTCCAAAACGCGGTTAAAATCCCTTCACGATCAGTAGATCAGCCCCAAAATACGGGGGGAAGGTGTTAAGCAGTCCGTTCTGAATGTTAACGCTTCACCGCAGGGCGACTGCTTGGTAGGAAGATCCTCGCTATTATCGAAAATATCATATCATCCAATATCGACACTATTGTAACACACATCAGCAGCGCTATCGAGAAGGCATTATTTTGCATTCCCCCTATTGGTCCCGCTATCGGATTCCTAAATAACCTCACTGTTGGCCTGCGCGATCAGCTTAAAGATGCTCTGCGGTCTGCTGTAACCTAAAGTCTGGCTGATCTGCGTCCGACTGAAACTGATCCTATGATCACATTGACCTCCCCTGCTGTCTCGTGCGACATTGCACTGAAATCTACTCCGGCCACGTAATCATGTCACAACAATGCATCCGCAGGAGGGCCGCTCCCTCTGTCAGCAGTCACGAAAACAACGGTACAAGTTCTGCTGCAAGTACACCGGTACAGGTTTCACTGCATGACGTTCTCTTCGTGATGTCTAACGTCAAGAGCCGATGATGATTTCCTGTTTGCCCTGTGAGATTTCTCTATAGGCATTTCCTGTGAGTCTAGGATGATTTCCTGTCTACCCCGTGGCATTCGCGACAACATGTCTCTGGAGCTTGCAACTCTGCTCAACGAGGTCTGCTTGCTGTTGAGCAGACCTCGTTGATCAGAGTTGCAAGATATATGTACTCATATAAACTACTACTGCAATTTCCAACTGCAGTATTCTGCAAACCGTCTTAGAAGGAACGCGACCGCGTTTTCTCATATCGGTGCTACGCGGGAATCTTAACCGATTCCGATTTGGAAATAGTCCGGACTTACTCGACGAGAAAGTTTACGACACGACAACTCTTTGATGTTTCGCGTAGTTCGGCAAAAATCGCTTTCGGTAAAGTTTCCTTTTCAGAGAGGGTTTTTTATGCACCGATACAGTAGCGCCGCTCTCCACTGAGGCTGGCGCTCCTGGGCAAACATCCGCAATGCCCACCTGACTTACCGTATTCCCCTTGCCGTGTCTGCCGAGCAGACCCGTGAGAGCATTGATTTTGTGCCCTCTGTATTTTACGGCGAACAAAATTAACCAGCTGCCTCGGGCTGAAGACCATTGGGACCGCCGCCTAAGCTGTTCGAAAAGCTTGGTCCTGCAGTCGGCTTTTCGCTCATTTGCCGACTGCAGGACATGAATGGCGTCTCGCTTATTCCACTGCGCAGAAATAGATAGTGGTATAAAGCCCATTGCCATTGACCTGATACCGCGCCGCTTAGTCGGAAAAATTATAATCAAGAATATCATGCTGGACATCGTCGCAATGGTTTCTCCGCATCAGCTCGGCTGCGGAATGGTGCAGAAGCGGCCGTCCATAGAAGAAGGGCATTCGTTGACCACAACAAGAGTGCCTTAGACAAGAAGGTCGTCAAGCTAGACTTCAAAAATGCCTTTAACACGCTCAGATGAGACCACCTGCTTAAGGCTGTATGCTTTTACCTTCCCCCGACTTTACCCGCTTGTGTACTAGATGCACAAGCTTCCAAGCAAGTTAATTTGGCGAGAAAAGTTCATTGACTCATGCTCCGGTTTTCGACAGGGTGACCCTTGTGGCCCCGCTCTATTTTGCGTCACTATCCATGAGCTTCTATCACGCCTTTTTTCCGAACTTCGATCGTGGTTACTGAACGAGGGCACTCTTGTCGGAGACGCCTGGTGGTTCGAAGAGAGATTGCCTAGACGACCTTGACCAGACCTTGTTTGCTGGTGCTTCTAACTGCGACACTTAGACGCTCACCCAGCCCTCTACCTGCTACGCGTGAGTTTATCAACTTCGAGGTTGATGTACCTTTTGCGTTGCCTACAAGCCTAGGCCGAATCGGACCTGCTATAATCGTCCGACAAAATCTTGCCAAATACCATTCAGGGTATCCTAAACAGCTCAGGCAAGCCTCTTGGTTGCAAGCTTCATTTCCGACATCCACAGGAAGAACTTGAATTTGCATGGCTTCGTAAATTGCTATTTCTGCCTGCCTCGGGTCTTCCAAAAGCACCAGTGTCAGAGATCGCACCACTGGATGCTTACTCCAGCTTTATCATTCAAATAAAACAAGCTACTACGCAGATAAGTGGGGCCAACTGCCAGAATGCATTTCACAGTCGGCTTCGGACTTGCAATTAGTAAAGTCGACCCTAAGCAGTTGATGTGCCAGACGAATAACATTAAGGAGCAGGCGCGATTGAGAGCCGCGATCGATGTGATTAGCGGCAAATGGCTTTAGGCCATTCCTTCATTGCAGCTGGGGACGATGCTAGACAATACCACGCTCCGCATTGTCTCCCGCGTTTGCGGCAATCCGCTTGCTTCGCGCATAATTGTGCAAAACAAGACACACCGGTGTCTTGTCTTGCACAATTGTGCAAGTATATCCACCAAAGGTCCGAGGGCAGACGAAGAGTGCAGCCCATCTGGGCGGAAATAGCCTTACTGACAGGCCGGCGTCAGTTCAGAGGATAATGGCTATCCATTGACAGTTCAAAAGAGGACCATGGCTGTCTAGCAGTAGTAATGGGATCGTAAGGCAAGCGAAGGGTCCGGACCAGTGGACCAGAACACATATTCCAAACCTGCAGTTCTGATACGACTGCTCGCATGGCCAACTGTTTTAAGTACTACGCAGATCCTCACAGGGGATGGGCAGTTTCAGCCCTATATGGGCAGACTCTAAATAGACATATATATATGCTATGTGACACCGGAGACCCTGATGACGTGAAACATACGGTTGCGCAATGCCAAGCCCTCGCTCGAGAGCGCACCGCCGAGCCAGAGATAATCCGTGGCCTCACCTCGCGCGGGGTGATTGCCTACATAATGACCTCTAGGTAGGCAGGACCGAAAAAAAGGCCGTTTCTGGACTAAATAACGGCACAAAGATCAATTACAAAAAAAGTAAATGCAAGTGATTAAGCACTCACGTTTCAAAGGTTATCTATGGTTCAGTCAACGGAACAGCATTAAAAAGCTTTTTTTTTCACAAACTCAATACAATAAAAAAGTGAGTGAACGAAGAAATGGCCACTCAAGGCGGTAGCCCCACGCAACATTCACAATGAAAGTGCCGTACATAGAAAACGCACGTTGCACAACGATACAATCATATAGATAGCCTCGCGAAGAAATTAATGCATACGTTTAAATGCATGCCGTCCACATGTACACCTATATAGCATACACACGCCTATCTCAAACCACATCTAGATACGATCGAATATTCTACTACTTTGAATTTTGCTGCTAGGCCGAGACAAAGGTCGTCCAGTTTGTTTTGCTAAGAAGCGCCATTCGTCAGCTACACACAGTCCAAATGTCGCGCCAGTCTATGTTTTGAGTTTAGTTCAAATAAGTGAACAAAACGAGGTTCGGTAATTTTTAAAAAGCCAAAAATAGAGAAACAACGAATCTGCACCAAGTTATGTGTTAAAAACCAAATCAAATGTTATATAATAGTGGAAAGTTTACGAACTGTTTATGGTAATCAAGCAGTGTTCCGAAACACGGTGTATACGTATTACCGCCGACTTTGCGACAGGCGTGAAGAGCTCGAAGATGACCCCTGTTCAATAACAGAGGAAAACGTTGAGAAAAGTCGTGACTCGTGCTCTGCAATCGCCGAACTACTATCAAAGAGATATCTGAGGAGTTGAAAATGTCGCTTGGATCAGTGATCAATATTTTATTCAGCAGAAAACTGGTAGCACCGTTCGTTTCAAACTTGATGAATTTCAGCAGCAAAGGAACGCCCATCGGGAGTGTCCGATTTGAACATTCAGGTAGAAGACTCTGAATTGCTGCAGAGAGCAATTACAGGAGGCGAGCCGTGGAAATATGGTTGCCACATCGGTACCAGAGCCCAAATCCTACCGGCGGTGCTTCTAAAGAAAGAGTCGATCAAATAAAATCAAGCAAAGCAAATTCAACACTAAAGTTTTTTGACAGTTTTTTGAATTCAAATAAATCATTTTCCACAAAATTTTGCTATCTAGTTCTACTAACGGTCAATAGGGAATACTACTGCGAGTAGAACTCCTTTTTGTTCTAGCGCAATCTTTTCATAAAGATTGCACGAGAACGTCCGATGTAAGAGACCTACACTCCGGGCAAACAACTCTTCGACCCTCCATGACGACAACGCTTCGGCGCAGACATCGTAACTGATTTCAGATTATGTGACGAAAAATTCGATTTCTATATTTCCGCAGCTTATTCGCCGAACCTGGCTTCGTGTGACTTTTTCGTGTTTACGCAATTTGAGGAAACAACGTTTCGAAACTACAGAGGAGACAAAAAGAATTTGCAAGAGCAACTTAATTCGATTCCGAAAGACGCGTTAAAAAAATGTTTCGAAGAGTGGCAAAGAAGATGGAATAAGAACATTCCAGCGGGCGGAAGCTATAACAAGGGAAATAGAACAGGTGGGGATATTAAACAAATATTCCGTTTATTATAAATAGGCCAGTATATAGCAGGCGAATTACATAAACAACTATCAGCATGATCTATCTATAATTTTGGGTCAAACGAATTTTGGAATCTTTTTCAGGGATACATAACGTTTTCCATTAACTGAGTACCTTTCTACAGGAGGAGCGATTACTAGGGCGAACAACGCAACACTCTTGGGCCAGCTGAAAGAGCGCGTCATAGCTCCATGACTCGCGATGCAGAAGAAGAGGACTGTGCTGCCTCACAACGACAATGCGCCAGCCCACACGTCTCTTTTTGCCATGGTCAAACTACGCGAACTAAAATCTCAAATTGTCGAGTATCTCCCATATACCCCGGACCTGGCCCCGTTCGACTATTATCTGTTTGGAAACCCCAGTAAGCATCTATCTGAAAATGATAGAGCCGTAGACGGGTATTTCGGGTTTAAAGATTAGGGATCCTTTGCTCGTAGCATAAAGGCTTTTACGGACCGTTAACTGGGTGTTATGAGCTTTAGGGCGACTAGGGTGAACAATAAAAGGCCTTTAAGCGTCTTTTTGATGCACCTATATATATATATATATATATATATATATATATATATATATATATATATATATATATACTGATATATGAAATCACGTACACATTTCTCTGTGTAGAAATACTACAAATATCGTCTGAAATGTATAACGAAATATGGAACATCGGGCGATAATTCTGAATAAGATTCCAATTTTGATGAGAAATATAAACGAATTTATCAAAAACTGTGAGATTAGCTAGTTTAAGGTCGACGGAGGTTCAATGTCGTTTACGTTACTTTATCAGAGTCAGATTTATGAATGGACATATGACTCAGTCGGTTATAAAAAAAAAACTTTTTCCAAATAAGACCTAATATGGACTAAGTCAAGTCGGATTTACAGACAACAAAGCTGGGGAACGATCGTATATATATATATATATATATATATATGCGAACGTATATGTTCGTATACGGATACGACACACACACACACACATATATATATATTTCAATGTAGTAATCAAGTAATAAAAAAAAACCTTGCAAGTCGCTCTGTTTGAATGAGCATCTACTGGCCTGAATGTTACGTGCCGGCACGCACCACTGCGCGACAGGAAATAATCGGGTAAACACAATAAGTTTACAGCCACTGACCAATGAATATACATCGTTGTGTTTTGCTCGTCACCGAACTAGAATGGCCGCCGGCAAACGTCGGGTGGCTATGCTGCTCTTGTGGCGCACACGAGACCGGGAACATCCAAGCGAGATCCGGACGGAAAGACTCCTTGATTTAAACCGCGCAGAAACGCGACTACTTCGAACTCTCGGATCCGGATGACGACGAATTTGATTGAGGAGGCTCAGAACTTCCGACATCGGTTCTGTCCTAACGTCAAGCCATAGCAATTCCAGCGTCGAACGGCTCACGCAGCCGTTTACGACATCAATAGATTCACTCCATCTTCAATCTAACACCGGTTTTTTCCTAAAAAAGGTGAAAAGATGGCAAAGAATATGAGGTTACCAAACAAATCAACGAGTTTCACGTACACACAGAATCAGTCGCAACAATTGCAGAAGCAGTCGCAACAATTGCAGAAGCAGAAGAATACGACAACACAAGCCATGCTATTGCCGCTCTTTTCGTGATCGGCATAAATCTTCGGCGCTGGTCGACGGCTGCAGCGAGGAGAGAATCTTAGTAATTCCAAACACGCTTGCCTTTCTAGCAAAGTGTTTACTTTTTGGACATATAGCTAAGAAGGCGAATACCAAACGGGTCCTCCCTCCCTCTCGGTTGGGCCGGTTCTTTTTTGTTAAACATGCAGCGTTGCGATAGGAGTACAATACCTAAAAGGCGCTTCTTTCTAATTCACTCGCCCAGTGGGGCAATTACAACTGGGCGTGTGAATTGGAGGAAAGGTAAGCTACAGTGGGTGCGCGTTCGAATGCCAAATGAGAGTCTCGAGTTCTACATGATTCAGTGGCAGGGTCGGCTGTCTGTTCCGTGGAAGAGCACCCATGAAGTGCAGAGTCGCGAGTCAGACTGTTACTCAACGTCACCCGTTGTCTACAGGCCAGCATCGCCAGCTGCCCGACATAGCAGACATCGCATTTTTCTTCGAGTGCATCTCTCCTTTGACGGGACCGTCGACAATGATTTCCCAATGCCTACACGCTCGAAATTACCTAAGTGAATTGAAAATACATGAATAAATCCAGATGTACCTTTCGGACGCAAATGCGCACATACCAACACAAGGAAAGTTAGCTACTAGTCTCCAAGATCTGGAGAAGGTAGCCAGCCAGATACATGGGCATTCTAAGGCAGAGTTATCGGCGTTAACACCCAATTTCTGGAAGAATATCTAATTTATTGCTTAGAAGAGCAAGGCGTTAATTATTATTTATTATTACATCACCTTTCGGTATTGTTGATTATATTACATTACACGTATTCATTAATCAAGCATCTCAAGAAGATGTCAGCGACCTAACGCCCAGATAGCTGGCGCAGACCGACATGTTTCATGATGATATTTGGTGCATACAAGGCCGCAAAATTTGCAGCAACACTCATCAGAAGGGTTATGGAACCCACTGCGGTGGCACAGTTTGTGGTGGAACCCATGGACGGAGTAGCGGGTGAGAACGTGTCGTTGCTCGAAGAGCGGTTCCATCCATGTATTGTCCAACATTGCCGGTGTTTTGTAGAAGGCTTCTGGTACTTCCCTCATTTTCTGCTCGAAGTGCCTACGGAACTCTCGCAGTGAGGCGGTGGTCGGAAGTTGAAAGCGGTTTACCATGTCCTCGATGAACGGCGTGGTCCTCGACAGACTATAAGTTAGCCTGTTTTGAGCATTTCTAGGGAGGCCCAGAACTCTCTTAAGAAACGTTGCCTTCACCGTGTCGAGAGCGCTAAGCTGCTGAGCGGATAGGTGTTCCCAAATTAATGTGATACCATAAGATGCCACCGAGGCCACCTTCAGATTAAACAGTATTAAAGCTGTTTTTACTGAGAGCTTCTGTGGAGCCGAGATTGAGGTCATGGCGACAATGCTGCTATTAATTCGCTGAGATATGTGAGCTGCGAAAGAGGTGCCGCTTGGCGTTAGTTTAACACCCAGGTAAGTAAACTCCGAGACAAATTCTACAGAGACACCGCCCAAGCTGAGCCTATCACTTTTCCTCAGGGGTCCCCCGGATCTGAATTTCATAGCTTTTGTCTTCGATACGTTAATTGTTAAACCATTTTGCTTGCTGTATGTCTCCAGCAGCCTCAGGGACCTTTTTAGATCCATGAACACTCTACTATATACCACCAGGTCATCGGCATAGAGAGTTATGCGGACACAGGGGTAGTGGTCATTGATAAGGCCCGGAAGATCACTGAGTAAGACTGAGAATAAGAGCGGGCTGAGATTATCACCCTGGGGATAGCCGGTGGTTTGTAGGAAAGGCTGGTATTCCTGAATGCCGTCATCTAGAATGACTGGGTTTGCCTTCAGGATAGCTGCCAGTATCCCCAAAACTCGTGGGCCCACACCCGCGGCGGCTAGCTTCTCCATGACAATATCCCTGGGGGCAGTGTCAAACGCCGCTTTGTAGTCTACAAATACAGCGTACAGTGCTTGGTGCTTGACGGTGACCGAGCGCTTCACCTCGTCTAAAAGCTCCTGGGATGCGGTCATTGTCGAATGTCTCGCGCGAAATCCATGCTGTTCCGGAGGGATGATTCCCCTTGCTTCGAGATAGAAGCTAAGCCGGCGTGCCAGGAGGCATGACAATATTTTGTAGATGCAGCTTTTCTTTGCAATGCCTCGCCAAGAGGATGGACAAAGCGGGTCACCTTTGCCTTTGGGGATGACCTTTAGCAAGCATTCCGACCAGGTTGCTGGAATTTCACCTGTTTCCAAGCACTTGTCAAAGAGTGCCGTCCAAAGCGGCGTTAGGAGGACCGCCGCCCTTATATGTTCATTCCGGACGAGGTCGGGTCCGAAGGCCTTGTTATTCTTCAACTTTTCGATCGCACTTTGAACTTCCATAAGAGAGAACGGAGCATCTATCTGCTGGGATAGTAGACTCTCGTATTCATCCGATAATTCACACGATAACGGGATGATCCCTGGTGTGCTATCTGTTGTTGTGAATGCGTCGATGAAGTGTTGGCGCAGACGGTCGGAGGCAACTGGACAACTAGAGAACGTAAAGTTCCTTTTAAGGGCGCAGTGAGGCTCAAACCTGGCTCTTCGAATCATACGATTTTCACTTTCCTTGGCGAACAAGATTTTCTTGAATTCTATTAGCTGTCGGTACCAGCGACGATGTCTACAATAAAAGTCTCTCATCTCTGGGTGTTCTCGGGACAGAATGAGAGCCTGAATAACATAAGCTCTCACACGGTAGCAATATGAGTCGAACCACTCAGGTGACCGACTTCCCCTCAGAGTACGCCTATATGTAGAGGAGCGCACCGCTGCTGTCAGCATGTCGGAGAGCAGACTTGGCGGCACTTCTAGTAGTTGATTGGGATGCCAAGCGCAAAGTTTCATGCGTAATTTGTTTACGTCGATGCATTTTCCGAGCCCCTGGCGTCTCGGCGTACTAGCGCTCCCACCTCCATCTTTAACTTTAACTGTTAAAGAAACTGGTACATGCTTTTTAAATCCGGTAATTACAAGGCCAATCACTTGTCCGCCATATTCGATGTCTCCCTCAGGACCTGAGTAAGCGAATATATCGATTGTAGAGGACCCACCCCTCTGCGGATTATCGCCAGGTCCACCTCCGTCAGAGTAAAACGTTGGCGGCGACGGAGTAGTACATATCCAGAATCCATACTCCTCTAGCGCTTGGCGAACGCCGATTGTCCGGGACGACGCAGCAGTGTCAAGCCTACAGTTCAAGTCTCCGGCCAAAAGAGCTGGTACACCAGTTGGAATAGTCGCAACGGCGCGACCAATCTTTTCTAAGATATCTTCAACAGAGTCCCGGCTGCCACTACTGTACATCCCAATAAAAGTTAAATGGGAGGTGCTGAGGACGATGGTGTTGTCTTCGGCCAATAGGATTCTTGCTTGTTTGAGTCGGGGGCCAACCAGCAGAGAGACTCCACCAATTGGCCGACCGCGCGAGGGCCGTAAAGCTGGGCAGTGATATGAGTAGTATCCGTTAACATCGAAGCGCTCAGTAGTGAACGTCTCCGTTAAAAGGACAATATCGTAACCTTCGAGGTCGCTGTTTGGAACGACCGGAAGCACTGTCCGTATGCCCTCACAGTTCCACTGGCACACCCTTAATTGAACTGTCGGCCTCTGGAACGGTTTGACCGGTAGTTGCGGCGGTTGGACTGGTCGAGTCGTCGTGCCGAGTTGTTCTGGGTGTTTTTCTTGGTCTCGGTTGCCGCCTTCAACTCCTTTATCGCTTCCTCGAACGACTTGCATAGGCGACTTAAGTCGGGTGGGAGCGGGGCCGGCGTAACTGTTGAGGCGGTTTTCTGGTCGACCCTGGTGACGCCTTTCTTCCTGGCCAAGATAACCTCTGGCTTCTTCTCTGCCTTTTTCGGTAACGGTAGTCCCAAAAAAGCAGTCACGTTGCGAGCTGCAATACGGGCAACAGTGCCTGCTGCTTCGTCATCGTATGTCGTGGTAGCCTTAATAAGCATTGGTTTCTGGACCTTAGTAAGAGGCTGATATATGATCGAACCTCCATCGCAAAGCACTTTAAGAGCATCGTTTGTTGCCTTGCACTCTTTATGCAGCACCGGGATTGAATAGACAGTCAACTTGGCTCCCCCGGCATATTGATCGAGCCACGAGGCGAAGTCTGCTATCCCAGAAAGGAGTTCGTCCTTTCTAAAGTCTAAGCAGTCATCCGGTCCTGGATGGAAGAAAACCCCAAATATAGTATCAGGAGCTTCTTCAATCTTTTTCTTGGCCTCATGTATCATTTCTAACCCTGTTTTGTTATGCAAGGTCATTACTGTGAGCTGTTGACTATTAGGCAGGTGCATGCGCAACGGACCTCGGAGTTTCTTTACTGAAGAGTCGCCGAAGAGTAAAGCTCTCTTCTTTGTCCTCTGTGAAGCCCAGCCGTGCTCACATTGGTGGCGGGCGTCGTCTGCATGTCGACCTGGGACTGCGGCTGGTCGTGGACTCTCCTGCGCAAGTCAACCAGTTCTCTTTCGATAAGAATGCTTCTTTGAAACACCATTGCAAGTACGTCGGCGAGCACTCGGTCCGCCGAGCTTTCGAAGCGCCGAATGAACACGAGGCAAAATGCTGCCGCCCAGTGGGTCACTGACACGGCAGAGGGCACATCTATACCCATCAGGATTTTGCTGTGCGAGGGTCTGGCTGGCGGCTGACAGGCACTGCGCGTGAAAATAGTACGAGCAGCCCACACACTGTACACCGGTTCCATGTACAAAAGGTTGCACGCACCTGATGCAATTCATGGTTACATGTGTCGGGGCTTGGCCGGTGGCTTTATCTGTGAGACCGTCTCTCGTTGCGTTAGCCATTTTAACCGCCGTTGCTTGTTGCTGTTGTAACCTTATGCGTGTTCCCTATAAAAAAAAAAAAAAACACTCTGGGATTCGAACACGGCGATTGTACACACGATAGTCCCCTGGCGCAACCCCTGCGCCACTGCGACCCCGGCTTCTTGGCGGTCAATTCAGTGGCTGGACAGTATATGGCAGGTACTGTCAGTGGTGGTTGTGTTTCCCAGGCAGTAACCAGAATTGTGTTTTCCAAGGCAGCAAGAGACTGTGGAAGATGTCCAGAAAGTTCCAGGAACTGCACTCTGTTCTTCACAGTACCACTTCACTATGTGAGCGCCGCCAGAACCACGAATAAACCACAATTTGCGGAGCGCCAAAAAACACGTCAACACGGTAG
>QVRM01006387.1:0-33922 GCA_003439945.1 Dermanyssus gallinae
GCGTCATTGAGCACATCCTGGTAAGCAGTGTGAGGGGGAGGCGTTGTCGGATATAAGAAAAGGAACCACCGCCGGAGCCTCGCAATCGAAATCAGCATACACGAGGACGAATCAAAAAGTTCGGACATGTGTGTATTAAAAATAAAATACTTTTCTAAACTTCCAGCGTTTTTGCTTCATTCAAAAAATACTTGCGCCAACTGCAATGCACTTGTACCACAATTTTTCCCACTATTCAAAACGTTTTTTTAAACATGTCATTCGTAATCGAGTTGGGTTGCTCCAGCTCAAAATAATTCCTTTTAAACTTTTCTTTGTCCGTAGAAACCGAAAAAGCCACAAAGAGCCAAATAAGGCAAATAGGTTTTTGTGGAATTATGGATATCAATTTGTTCACCAAATAATCCGAAATCAGTAACGATGTGTGCGCCAGTGCGTTGTCGTGATGGAACATCCAAGAGCTGTTTGCCCAGAACTCAAGCCTTTTATGCCAGTCCTCGCGCATGCTGCTTAAATTTTCGCACAAGGTGACAAAAGCTCGTGGAAGAAAATTCCCTTGTACTCAAAGAAAGCAGTTAAGCGACCCTTGGTGTTAGATCTGCTCTGTCTGAATTTCTTTGATCGAGTCTCCTTGAAAGCATCACTAGGAGAATTGGACTTTGGTCTCGATGTCGTACCCATATACCCATGACTTGTCTCCTGTAATCATTCGGAAGCAATCCAGGATTTTCTGCTCTCGGTTAAAAATTTAATTCAGACATTTCTATACGGCCGTTTATTGCTAAAAAATTCGATTTTTTTGAACGGATCTCGCTGCCAGTCTTCCGACACACAAAATATCGGTCAAAACGTTTACAATTGATTCATAAGATATCTTTAATTTTCCCTATGCCCTTCCCAAAAGGGGGTCATCTTCGGTCTCTCCACTTGTATATCGAGATCAACGGTACGTATACACCGGCGTTCGGAATACTGCTTGATCGCCATAAGCAGTTCGTAACATGCCCAATAACTTTAGAACAGAGTATTCGGTTTTTACAGAGAACTTTACGCAGATTCCTTGCTCCTCCAATTTTCGGCTCTTTGAAACTCGCCGAACCTGCAACAAAATCCAAACAATGAACGCCGCTACCAAGTAGCGCGAATTTTGGTCTGTGTGTAGCTGATTAATGACCATTCTAAGCAAAACGAACCGGATGACCTTGGTGGTGTCGGTCCAATTTTTAAAATTCAACTTACTGAAACTTGTCGATCCGCCCTCGTATACTGTTACCATTGGCATTTACCACTCAACTGTCACCGTTCTGTACGATTTCGATAACCGAAAAAGCCACACTCCTGGTGACGAGAATCACAAACCACGTTTTCGCCACTGACCGCTTCAGTGCATTCCGTTTTCGCCGCTTCCGACTCACTCCAACAGATAACCATTCTCGTACTAGAAGCGCCTTTGCATAGGTCGTAAAAAATATGTATTTAAGTGTCATCATCTGTGTCCAGATTTGAGAAGTTAGCCAAACGTTTACTAGACTACTAGACGAATACAACACGATGTAGTTTTTTGCACCTACATCAAGTCAGTCTCAAGACGCCTAACCAGTGCTCTTCTTACAGAGCCTACAGCGGTCGTTAGGAATCCTATAATAGCCGTTCTTGGAGGTCGCTCGAAGCTCTCTAAAGCGCGGGCTCGGTACTAATCCACACCTGATGTTGTACAACGTATTGGAATGCACCACTTCTCTTCGTAAACGTTGTTTTTGGCCTTGACCCGCTGCGATAAAAGGCGACTGCCTTTTATCGCAGCACTCTCGGTCAACGAACGGATCGATTCGCACGTTCGAAACAGACATCAGATAACATAGGTTATCTACGGTCGTATTTACTTTTAGCACCATCGCCATTTTAATCGATCAGTTTGAAACCTTTGGATATATCAGCATTCTCAAGCATGCGCATGATGCACTGAAAAAATAGAGTTTCAATAATATATCACTTCCTTCCTAAGGATATTTGTATTTTTTTTGAAATCATGCATTCAAGACACTCACATGGATGCATCTAAACTTCGACGGCTGGTTCACCTGTCATCTTGAATCCAGATCTAGTGTTTACCTATGCGCTGCAAATCGAAGTTATGTTAAACCATTTAGTGCGCAAACAACGGGAATTAAACGTCACCATTTGGCCTAGTTAAAGGAGCTTTATATTACACATTAAAGTTTCGTCATCAGATTTTCCTTTCACAAGATTCCGTAGATCTTGATGTTCCTGATGTTTATGATATATATATATATATAGTATATATTATATATTATATGTCTACACTTATAAGTGCGTATCGTAGGACGAAAATATAATGTTAGGTCAACATATATTTCTTCTTTGAAAACAACAATCTTTAGCGGATACTTTGTTTTAAAAACTAAGCAGTGCTTCACGCGCGGATTCATTATCCGGACAGGATATATATATATATATATAATATATATAATATATATATATAATGCAAAGTCCAAGTGCTGATGAATTATATTGAATTGATGATTGATTGAAAATTTGCTTCTTTGAACGGATGTGACTAGTTGGACTATATTGACACTATGTTACCTGATACATCACAAATAAGAGCAACCAAAGTTTAAAAACAAATTATGAACCGCCATAAAGCAAAACACTTGTGTCTAATTGCAAAACAAATGCTGAAATTCTGTGGCCACGGTGGGGCAAGAGATAGAACGACAATATGATGATGGTACAGTCGAATAACTACTACTCCACTTGCTCTAGACTGTGACATAAACCGCTCGCATTTCCGCCAGAAAATAGAGAAGCAAGGCGGCTTGAGAGGCATAATAAACGACGCGAATTTCCCACAAACAAGCAAGATAACAAATGCCACATGCGCCAAGACGTCGTCAACGGCAACGTATTATGAGCGGCGGTCCGCACCGCGAGAACAGAACAGGCCGTGTTTGCCACATGAGCACGGGTGTTCGCGATCACTAAGGCGCGTGAAAGCAAAAGCCCATCTCAAGTTTGATTGAAAATTCGTCGAATGGCGTGCCCGCCGGGGAGTTAGCTGGCCGAGGCAATTAACAACGCATCTGAGCTTTTTGACCATACTGCCCTAAGCCGCCTCGATCGCTCGTCATCGGCGCCGGCTTGTTCGACAGTTCATATATGTTCATATAGTAAACAAAGGGCAAACTATTCAAAAGGCGAGGCCGAATTCGCACGGGTCTGCCGTTCTCTCGCGCGCGGGAGCACCGGTGCGTTCCAGCAGGCGATTTTTGGACAGTTCAGGTGATACGGAGGACCGATTTTCTGCTGGAGGCTCAAAATGTGCCGCACCCTTTAGGCGGCGGTAGACATCGAGGTACACTACCGCTAGACCTGCTGCTGTCAAGATGGCGTCAGGGATGCCCAGCACCACCCCTTTTAGAAATGGGGCAGCAGAGCTTGGCTACAAGCGAATTTTGGAAGAGCTACGTAGAAAGAGAAGTGCCAACTCGGGGGGGGGGGGGGGGGTTGTTGAGCGGCTTGGGAAGACTAACAAGACCTAAACTGCAACTTGATGCAGAACTCAACTTTTGACACAGGGCAACACCAGATTTTCTTTAATTTAGGGCAGCAATAGGACATTTCGTTCCTGACGTTTTCGGGGACGCCTTGTCAACCATAAGGCACCACGTAAGAGCCGGGATAGACCCGCGCCAAAACAGATCACAGTTTGGGGATTCAAAGATTAGCCACCCCTTTCGAGGAATAGAAGCACTCTTCAGATGCCCGAGTGACCATCCATCGCTCTCCCACCCAGTTTCCCGTAAATATATACGAGTTTACACAACATCGATGCCTTCATTTGCTGAAACGAATTCTACATTAGTTCGAGATAAATATATATATATATATATATATATATATATATATATATATATATTGTCAATTACGCAAATGTGGATTGCTAGAACACTTTTTTGATGTACATTCCAATAACCTAAGGAGTCAACGATCAATCACTCCAAAAGCCCTGACCCGCGGCGAGTTCGTAATTGGATTGTTTGCTTGGCGGATAGCCAAATGGACGCATGCAAATTCGAATAGCACTCGCCTATTTGGCAATTAGTTGCGTTTTTCTTTCAAAAGTACGTATATTGATAACAGTGCGTGTGTAACCATGATGATTGTACCACACACCCTTTTATGTGACAATGAAAATTATTTTTTCATATATATATATATATATATGTATATATACAACCACTTAGCATAGGAGGTTGAGAAGAGATAATATGAGTACTCAAATGTTGGGCACGAGTACAAGTTCACAACGTTGTTGGTTTTTGAGACGTTGGGGCTCGAAGGTTCTCGGACGGAAACATCGCTTAATCGCGTCTGCGCTAAGCAGAGTAACACAACGGGAAAGAAAATATAATGCGAGTTTCTTGGCAGAAGATCTTAATTTTGATCCGCCAAGGCAACGCTGCGATCGTTGGCGAAATGGACTAACGAAGTAACCCTGGACGACGACTGACCTATTATATATGACCTAAGTTGTGCAATGTGTATTATTAAACAACTTATAATATATATATATATATATATATATATATATATATAAGGTTGTTTTTTACACAAATCTATTTAATTAGGTTGCCCGTTACAGTTGGAGACACTGTTCGTAGATCACATATGCGTCAGTCGCATACTCAGTGCATGACTTGCCCTTTTCGCCAACGGCCCAACTAAATTCGCTGCATTGCATCGTTGGATCAAAATCGAGATCATCTTAAGATGCCTAAAACTTGAATGCTTACTACCTTTACTCTTCTCAGCCTTCTCTGTTACGTACCCCCTTTAATATATATATCTATATATACATTCATCACCAAACTTCAGTCATATTGGGTAGGCTACTTGTACTGTTGGCAGCTGCTATATATATATATATATATATATATATATGGCAGCTGCTATATATATATATATATATATATATATATAACAACACTTTTTTATTGAGACACTTGCGCTCCGCGTTTCTTTCCTCTTCTTGTCGGGCATCGCTAATTATAGTCCACTCCGACAATCATCTTATCTAAACTGTAACCATAAATACCAATTAAAGAATAACCGACCCTGGATTTAAGCGCACAACCTCCCGAATGCAAGGCAATATTATTCAACTAGCTCATCTTACTCTTCAATAAATAAATATATATATATATATATATATATATATATATATATATATATATATATATATACACGTACATCATATAGATATATATATATATATATATACACGCTGGGCCAAATATCTACGATGTATGACGGAAGAGTATGGTATGCAGTAATATACGCATTCGTATGACGATAGGTGCCGTGACGCTTACTAGCACCGCTGCAATGAGCCTGTCCACCGCGACAACTTTGACACGAGCAACAATGACGACCGACGGATAGTACACAAAGTATCCTCGACAACACCAACAACAACCACAGCCACAACAACGGCTGGTCTCGCGTCACAAGGTAACAACCGAGTTGCATGGTATTACACAACGGACATCAATTAAACGAGCCGATCCATCCACTCGATGTCCGTGTAAACGGGCCGTGTACATTACACCACATAGTAGTACATTGCATAGAGTGAAGTGCCCGCGTCTCTAATAGTCACGGGTCTTTCCCGTTTTTCCGAAGCGCGTACAAACCAGACACACGGACGAGCCCTCTCGGACACCCCTGGATAGACTGTAGAACCCCAGAAGACGCCTATTGAATCTTCGTTTCTGATATACGCATTTATGGCCTGTCTGAATATATATATATATATATATATATATATATATATATATATATATATATATATATATATATATATATGTATATATATATATATATATATATATTTTTTTTTTTATATATATAATTTCACTATGGTTATTATTATTTATTCAATTTCAAATCATTCACGGTCGGACCATGACATTTAAGTATTTATTATTCTTATATATATATATATATATATATATATATATATATATATATATATATATATATATATATATAAGGTTTAAGCCTCATTCACTCTCAACTACACAAAAGGTAAAAAGCTATCGAACAGCTGCTATATTGAGTCAAATCAACTGATTGATTAGCTAGAGAGTGAGTTATTGAACGAAGCACAACATTATGTACATGTTGGTGATTTGATGTGAAACAATTATAGTCGTTATAGGAACGCTATAACGCTCAAACTATGCGAGCTATTCACTAATGTCGTTGACTTGTGCGGTGCGCAGCAAAGATACGAAGTAGTTATGTGGCCCCCGTAGCATCATTGACAGCGTCGATGACTCGTCGAGACGAATCCGTCGCCACAATCATCAACATAGTCAGGCGGGGACCATGTTCATTCAGCAGCAGCAACAGCAAATAGGGGGGAAGGGCAGTCATCGCTGTCACTAAGCAACGAAAACGACGGCAACCACGATGAAGCCATGACGAACAAATATGAACCTCAGAATTGATTCGAATAGGATCCGGTCGGTTATCGTGCGCTGAAAGTACTCCCACCGATGAGAACGACGACGGCGGCTTCTTCTTCTTCAGCAGCAGCAGCAGCAATAAGGAGAACTTCAATAGCAGCAACAACAACGAGAACTTCAATAGCAGCAACAACAACGAGAACTTCAATAGCAGCAACAACAACGAGAACTTCAATAGCAGCAACAACAACAACCGCAAGAGCTTCAACAAGAAAAACTTTCCCAGCAGCAACAGCAGCAGCAACCACAATCAGCAATCAATTCGACAACAAGAAAATCTTCAACAGTAACAACAACAAGTACCACAATAACTTAAACAAGAAACGTTTCAGCAGCAGCAACAACAACAACAACGCAAACAGCAACAGCTACAATAACTTCAACAAAAAGAGCTTCAACAGCAGATGCGACAGCAATAACAACAAGTTTTAGCAACAACGACGTCAAGATACCAGCACCCTAACGAGTGATAATAGATGGCTGGCTGGCCTGCTGAATCTGAACGAGAAAGAACGTGTGGAATTGTGCATTGTTCGCTCTTGGTCGGCGTCATTGCTACCATTGTGAAGATAAGGGAGCACCGATTTAGCAGCTACGAGTGGCGGCGTGGTATAGTAAAGTTTTCGGGCTGACCCTCAGCCAAGATTTAACGTCCCCGGAACTGTTTTTCACATTGCTTCATAGACGGATGACCCCCATAAATACGAATGTGGGGCAACGGTGGGGCTCAAACCCGCTCACCTATATGTCTCCTTCGGTCGCGAGGCGAAGGTGGAATGCACCACGGTCTAGAGAGCGTTATATAGTCATCTAGGTTGTCATCTACCGGGGGTGTCCCGGTTCAATCGCTGTTGTTGGTCGAATTTTCCCTTGAGCGAGAAACCGCTGAGAGTCAGTGGCCATGCTGCCATCGGGGTTGTTGGGGAAATCCTACACAACTATCACAACATGTCCGGCCCTCGATGCATTGAGCTGATGTGCCTCACGGTGAGTTTCAATTCCGTAGGGGACGGAGGACGAATGGTCTAGAATGAAAACTTAGCATCTACATAGCATGCATAGCAAGGGTCGCCGTGGTCACTGGACACCCGTTGACCCAGTAAGCACGTTGATCTATCAGTTGACGGCTGGGTAGACCAGAGGAATCAGCAGTCGGCTTTTCTCGTATAGACTCAGTCCATGATTGTACCGCCGTTCACCGTTCCAGACAAAACAACACCAATCGAGCGGTCGAGACAAATAGACAGAGAAAAAGAAAAAAGAGATAGATACATCGAAAGATAGAGAAAATGAGAAGGGAGATACCGATTGATAGAGACAAAGGTAGGAGGAGAACAATACAAATGGCAGCAAATAATGCTAGTAATGCTCTTGAGCACCATCCTCCGTCCTCTCTCTATAGGCACCATAACCACCCTCATCCCTAAAATACAACGACCATAAGTGCACACATACATTCGTCAACTGTAGAATGGTGGGAGCTTTATCTATATATATATATATATATATATATATATATATAGGCGAGCACTGCCGAGTGTGCAAACGTATTGTAAATTATTATTAAATCGTCACAATATTTTCTATATATATATACACGTTCGCTGGGGGACACCCCGTTATGGGTTAAATAAAAAAAAAGTCGTTAAAAAAGAAAAAAAATATATATATATAAAAGATTCGGTAACGTGTCTACGTTGCATATACGCACATACCTCAACAACACACCTATATGCATAATCATGATGTATTTACGTGTTTACATGATATCTATGTATCGAATAGTAGGAACTTCAACAACGATGAGTCCACAGTGAGGTGCGTTCTCAAGCGTGGATATACCAGTACGACGCAGTGTCATGTGTGGCTGCCTGCCCTGCCCCTCACGAAGAGATGCCGCTGCACTCACTGCCTATCTGTTTTTCCCTGTCGAAAGACATTGCCGAGAGCAGCTGACAACCGAATAAGAAGGCGCTATGCTATATGCATACTCAACATGAGTGAAATAAATCTGACGATAAATCTATGCATGTATGTATGGGTGTGAGTGTGTGAACATATACTAAATCTACAGATGTGAATTTGTAGATTTGTAATTATATATATATATATACTATATATATATATATATATATATATATATATATATATATATATATATATATATATATATATATATTATATATATATATATATATATATATATATGTATATATAACAAGTGAGAATATATACATTAAATCTACAGGTGAGAATATTCGTTGCTATCGATGAGTAAGACAGGTGCGCTGTCGAAAAAATGCAAACCAGGTTCTCGGCGAAGCTATCACGACTTCTATACTAACTACTACTACTACTACTAGAGCTGTTGATGGAGCCGTCGAACACGGCAACAACAAAAAAACAAATCAAATAGATACTATAAAAAAGAGTACTCTTTTACTAGCTCACCACCAGTAGTGCTTACCAATTAGTAGTGTTGTTGTTGTTGTTGTTGTTGTTGTTGTTGTTGTCGTTGTTGTTGTTGTCGTTGTTGTTCTTGTTGGCGGTGGTGGTGGTGGTGGTGGTGTTGCTAGAGTTTTTGCCGTCGTTGTAGACACCGAGATGATGATGATGATGGTGATGATGATGAGTATCCGCCATGGACGGAGGAAAAAACAGTGACACCAATCATACTAATACGAAATAGAGATTCAAACTCAAATGAATCAAATGAACAGTTCGTTACGATCCCAGTCACGAGGACGTCCACCACAGCACCAGCGCCAGCGTACGCCCTTACACACAAACCCACACACGGAGAACACTCACAGAGAGATAGAGAGATAAAAACACACACACACACGAGCGAACGAACAAACCTATGTACACGATGGCCTATGTACAAATTAGATATGATAAAAATTGGTTCTTTCTTCCAAATAACACACCACTATTCCTACTACTACTACTACTACTACTACTACTTATTGTTACAATCTTGTTATTAATTCTAGACTAGCGTAGCGACCGACGGGCTCCACCACCACTGTCTGTCTCTCTCTCGGTTTTCGGCACTCTCTATAACTGCAGTGGCCGTCTGATGTGATCTGCTTGACCAGCGCAGGCGTGACCCATCATCAAGCAATGTACAGACAGATAGGTGAGTGAATAGCTGGCACTAGCGGCAAGCAACTGCCGCTGCCACTGGAAGAAGCAATTTCCTTCGCCACTAGTGCGTCGATTGTCGCTCGGCCTCGGCGGATATTTTCGCTCTAACATCTATCTATCTCATCATCCTGATGTCGCCACTCCTTGTCGTTGATGTTGCTGTCTTTGTTGCTCTTTTTGCTGCTGCTGCTTCTGTTATTGTTGTTGTTGTGTTGTTGCCGTTGTTGTTGTTGTTGTTGTTGCTGTTGTTGTTGTTCTGGTTTTTGTTGCTATCGTGTGGCTGTACGGTTCTGCTGGTTGATGGCTCTTCTGCAACTCCTATCCGTGTTGATGTTATTGTTGATGTTGTTGTTGTTGCTGCAGCAGCTGCTTCGTGTGTGCTTCTTTTACCTCGTTTCTCACTTTCCACTAGTCGTCACGAGTAACGTTGTTGTTATTGTTGTTGTTATTAATGTTGTTGTTATTAATATTGTTGTTGTTATTATTGGTGTTGTTGTTGTTGTTGTTTTTGTCGCTGCTGCTGCTGCTGCGGCTTCTGCTTCGACTACTGATAATGCTGCCACTGCCGTTGTTGATATAGATGCTTCTGTGATCCCGGTGTGTGGAACTCGCTCAAACGTCTATTTTCTCCTTTCCGTAGACGTTTTTGTTTTGTAGTTCGTCGGTAGCTTTCTGCTGGACGACTGTGGAAAGGGGCCTGAATCTGGGACGACGACCACGACTGTCTGAATCGTCTAGACAGCAGACAGACACAACAATAACTACACACAGAGAAAGAGAACATGAGAAAAAGAAGAGAATCTTTTTCTTCTAACCTAACCTAACTTAACCTACCGACGACGACGACGACGACACAACAGACTGCGGCATCGGCAACAGCAGCAGCAGGAGCAAACTAAATAGAACGTAGGTGGCGCTGCGATCTCGCCGCTGCGATGTGTTTACGCGCCGATCGCAGCGTCGTCATCTACGAGTTGGGGTAAAGTGTTGTCTTTTTTTTTGGGGGGGGGGGGGGGGGGTTGGGGTGTCAGTCGCGCGCGCGTGCGCCTATATATATATATTTTTTTTTGTGTATGCCTAGCATTCTTCTGCGGCGCTTTCGCCGCAGAAGAATGCGGCAAAAAGTTCTCTTGCGCTTTTCTTCAGATTTTCCCAGCTCAGTTGCGAGTAGCCCGCCGAGCGAACGGAAAACCCCTTCGATGAGTTAGTTTAGTCTGTCGTCACACTGTGCACTCGGTGCTCCGGCGACCGTCGGGGGGCCGTCTGTCTACGCAAAGTCGCGCCAGTATAGTAACGTTAGCAACGACGACGGCGATAATAATAATAATAATAATAATAAATAATAATAATAATAAAATACATAACGTTAGGCTTAAATTATTCGTTTTTGCATAATAACATTTTTTTTTTTGTAGAAAAGTACGTTTGTTATATGACTGCTACCCATAATAGCACACATATATACGAATATAAGCAGTAACAATAATAAGCACATACATTACTATCGTCGTTAATTAATTAACATTTTCTAGTTTTTTATTGCTACATTACTGCCTATTGGACAAATCTAATACGATCTGCTGGTCGAAAGTAGCCCGTCAAATTAACTTCAAATCGAAGGCGGCAACTACAAACTTGTTGCGAACACGACCAATGTCCAGAGTCCAACACAATATCTCAATGTATCCTTGCAAACGGAGAAGGGGGTCTTATTTGGTACTACAAAGTTGTAGAAAAAACGTGTTTGCGCAATATAGCATAGTGTTTCTCACCGAAACAGTTGCAACCACTGTGTCATAAAAGGGCTCCGAACAAGCTATGTGCTTAATGGAGTTTGAAATTAATGTGTGCAATTATCTTACAAGAAATGTCAATAAACACACAGTTGAACTGTGCTGCACAAACGCAATGTATGCCACGGTGAAGCGAATGGCATCGGCCCCCTGTAGAGGACGGCCGAAAGTCGGAGGTCTCGGTCGCTATACGCACGACCAAATTGTCTCGATTACTTAGATCCACGGCCAGGTTACTTGTTGATGTTGTTAGAATGAGGGACTTTTATTTAATGTTGTGACAAAGTTAGACAGAACATAGCAACAGAACGGCCCATTAGTACGCCGTCGATAACCGACAGCGCCAGTAAGTCGACCGGGCAAGCATCCAATTGAAAAAGTACCGTGACCACCAAGAAAGGAACGTTACACCAGCCACAACGTCAGCATCGTCATAAACAACTCTGTAAGACGAGACTACAACCGGCCGAACACATCCTCGAACATCTCGACTACCAGGAAATCGTCGTCACCAGCCACAACATTGAAACTTCTATTCTAAGTACCAACAACAATAATAAGACACGTGTTATCATTTGTACCCGCCGACCTGTCGCGTCCCAACCAAAACATCGGCGGCAGCATCGTCATCGTCGTCGTCATGATCAGACCTATGTACCCGGCCTTGGGAGGCGTAACTGCCGAAGGCAAGACCCCCGCTAAGATCATGCGAACTTTGAGCCGACCAATCGGCGGAAACCAGGACGGGCGGAACATTTGAGATGTCGAATGTTTGAGAAGATTTGATTCCATCGTTTTAAAATTGTCACTATACGAATGCTACGGCGTCTCCTGAGTGAATAAACAGACCGAGAAAGCATGGCATATCGGTCAATTCTTTGCTCGGCTGCGATACGCGCTAGACTTACGTCGTATGTTGTAGTTTATCGTTCCAAAGTCCCTCTTGTTGTAGTGCACGTCTGACTGAGTCTACATTTCCCGTGGTTAACTCAGCGTAGGAAACATTTTTACAAGATGTATATACAGCCCACCTGACCGCAGCGTGTCAGCCATCTTGCTTGATCTTGGAGAGCCCCTGATGCTATGCACAGACACTTACAAACACACTATCATCGCAGAGGACATGCATTGCAACCTCGCTCAGGATGACTCAAGAGCGACAACTTTTATCGAGCGAGTGAGGGAAATGGGCCCGCAGAAAGAAGGTAATTATTCCGACACCACATATATAGCATGGAATGGGAAAAGTGCTGAAGGCCTAATCACGAGCACCTCACCTTAACCGGGAGCCTACGTAAACGACTGTAAAACAACAGTTTCAGCCGATCGAAAGCACTGCAAGGTTAAATTCAGCCTTGTTCGTAGGAGTAGAACTGGCCGTGACAAGCCAAACCCCTCAGCCGCAGGATAGGTCTCAGCAAGCTAGAACAAGTTGTTCATCTATTCCCAGATGCGGCCGAAGCAGACACAAACTTTTGCGAGCGCTCACTCCGGTGAGCCATTCAATCTACGGCATCACACAAGAGGGATGCTGCGACAAATCCGAGGCACACACCACGGTTTGATCACCAATGCAAAAGAACTCAAAAGAAACTTGCATATGTTGCCACAACGATTAGAGCCCACCAGGACCGGCAAACCTGAAGAAAAGACCGGCAAACCTGAAGAAAAGACCGGCAAAAACTGAAGAAAATGTACAAACGAATGAAGCAGAGAAAGCGATATTAGAATGTGAGACTGCGCAGCGCACACATTAGATACGAGACAGCGTCCAGAGGCAATGGATCCTCTTTTCGAAGAGGCCTGCTATAGCAAACCCGCCAATTAATGACGAAGAGTGGGCCTCACATTGCAACTACAATGCAATTACAACCCCACTGAGGCACGAGGCACTGAGAATCGCCAGGTTCTGATGATATTTACTACGAGAGCAGCGTAAGCAGAGAATAGAGCATGTAGTACCCAAAGCTAACAGTGCTGTTCAAAGCATGCTTAGAACATCGGCACCGAAGCTACGTCGATTCACGAAAGCAAAGTCGACGCCACAGATCCAGCGTACTACCGCGGGATAGCATACAAAACATTAACCTTGCTAATTGTGACCCGACTGTATAGCCAATGCAGATACCTCATACTTACGGAACAGAATTCTCTTCAGGTTTTTGGATGGTCGCTCAACTGAACGACCTCTCAGGGAAGATCTCAGTCACGTGCAGGAACGTTTCAACGACGGACACATGACCTTCGTAGTGTTTGTTGACTTCTAAACCGCGTTTGAGAGTGCACCTAGAGACTGCCTCCTGGAAATTACGCGACATCATTTTGGGATCAAAGGTCAAATGTTCAACCTAATGAGAAGCACTCTCACCGAGAACTACACCACAATCAGAAACGGGCTTCACCGCATGTTCCCTACGCAGACGATCTTATCATAATGGCCAAGTCAATATCACACTTATAGTACTATCTGAATTAAATGAGTCAATGGTGCACACAGTATAACCTAACGATTGATGTATCCAAGACAAAAATGTTTCGATTTCGCGAAGGAGGTCGATACGCCAGTCTTGACCAAATCATTAGGATCAATAATCAACATATTAATTTAGTAAGTCAATTTAGCTATATCGGGGTAGCCTTGGCCCCCGGCCTATCTTTTACAAAGCCCATAGAGAACAAGCGTAAAAAAGCAATGTAGGTCATGATGCTACTCGGAGATCTTACACAGATTGACACTAAGACTGAAATTAACTTTCTCAAGATAATATTAGGTCTAATTAAAAATTGACTTCGGGCCATTGCACTAAACTTAACCTTAGACAACATGAATGATATTCACAAATTTTGTGAAGTATACGCTCGGACTGCCGCGTAACGCAACCGTCGACAACCTTGGCGCTAAATTATGCCAAGAGCGAAGCATTGTGGAATAGCTTATTCTAGCCAAATACGACTTCAGTCATCACATCTATAGAGAAGAGCGTAATTAGAACTTAAAGGGCCATAAAGAGGTTTACCGACGGTCCTGCATTCACGACAGACCGTTGGATGCAGGGAATGCAAGCAAACAGACGCATACTCTCTAGAGTTACCTGGAATGGTTAAAACCAATATATATGCCTAAAAGGGTATTGCTTTGAAATAGATGAATGTGCATGTAAATATTGACCGATACCACATACTACAATGCAGAGAAATATAATCTGATTCGATGCATGCAGTAGGTAAAGATGTCATCAGCCGATATGGATTTTAGGTTTTATCTACAAATGTATAATAAAATAAGTCGAAAACTAAGGTATTGTTACTGCTAATAAAAGTCGCAGGTATATACGAATATTAATTAATATTACAAATATAAATTTAATTTCTTAATTTAATTAATAATAATACAAATATAAATGTAAATTAAAATACATTACTATCGTCGCTAATTATTCGTTTTTGGTTCTTTTGCACACTTGCCTTTTACAAAAGTGCAGTGTGACTGCTACCCAAAGTGGCGCATATACACGAATATGAACAATATATAATACCAATAATAACTATAAGAATCAAACGCATTACTGTCGGCGTTAATTGTTCAAGTTTTGTCTTGTTTTTCAAAATTACCTTTTACAAAAAATACACTTGCAAAATTACTGCTAGTCAAAGTGGAACATTTATACGAATATTTACAATAATAGTTAAACAAATAAAGTACTATCTGCCTTATTTATGATGCTTCGCTATGATGACTGTTGTTCTAGAAAAAATTGCAAACAAAGATAAGTTTCATCGGTGAATTTTTGGTGAAGAAACCGTAGGACCCACAGGGAGCCAATAAAAGCGATACATTTCATTTCTTGCATGCTGTGTTCCAATCTAAACTAATTTATCAATTTTTGCCTCTCTTTCTTGATATATATATATATATATATATATATATATATATATATATATATATATATATAATATAATTCATTTCAGGGGCAATTGTCCTCCATTACATCATGAAACTATATAAATATGTTCTCCGCTTGTACAATAATAAAGCCCGGATCCAGCGCTACTGTAGACATTATAATCGTACACATAGTCTTGGTTTATCAGGTTAACCTAACTAAACACAGCGATAGCCCGGTATAAATTGGGAGAAACAAAACTTAACAACTTTCTCTCTCTATATCTATATAAATATATATATATATATATATATATATATATATATATTTATAAATGATATCTTTCGGAAAATGGCTTCAAAGGGTATGGCAGATTGTGCCGGGATTGAATTTTTCCACAAAAAAAAAAAAAAAATATATATATATATATATGTTAATATTTGGAAAAAATGCTTCAAAAGGGTATGCCAGATTGTGTCGTGATCGAACCCCCGACGCCTAGTGCCAGAATTGCCTAATATATATATATATATATATATATATATATATATATATATATATATATATATATATATATTTATATATAACCAAATCAGTTAGGTGCTAGCTATCGAGCATACATCGTCACGCAGGCTAGTTTGAATGGGTGGCGCGCGGCATTTCGTCTATGCTGGTGTCCTTCTAGCAGCCCCTGTAGTAAGTAGTACGTACAGGTGTCTGCTCGGACTGTTGTTGTTGTTGTTGCTGCTGCTGCTGCTGCAGCTGTTATTCGAGTGAGGTAAGAGTGTGCCTCCCTTCTCCAGCGGATGGCTGCCTTATTACCCTGGCTTGAGCGGGCAGCCTGTCGTCTATCGAACGTCTCGACTCTTCGTCCGTCCTCGACGTTTAGCACGTTTGGAATTCCCCCTTAACTGTGAGCAATATTCGTTTCACCTATAGGACCCGGTTACGGGGGATGACAGGAGGTATGAGGGTTTTAGCAGGTAATACAAAGGCTTTGGTAGTCATCGAGCTACCAGCCGGCGTGTAGTCCTGCACAACGTGCCTAAAAGCATTTCCCCCTCCTGTATAAAAAAAAAAAAAAAAAAGCACGTTTGGAATTGCCGTAAGTCTTATTCATATCTTCAATTGTCCTCCTCGACAGCGCCGAGAAGAAGTGATCTATAAGGCAAGCAGCTACCTACTGCTATCGTAGCTTTTTCCCTTCCTTCCTTCCTTCCCTACGGTTACGACGATTATTGTCTGCTAGGTATGCCCTTGCCCAACGTCGGCAGTAACTGCGGCTGCGGCTGCGGCGGCGGCGGGGGCAATATTGTCGATCTTGAAATTTGGATTCGTTGCCCTGCCACCAGCCAGCCAGATAAACAGACAGACATATAGATACGAGCGAGACATCAGCCGCGTTCTAACAACAACAACAACAACAGGTCAGCCGTTGTCGTTGTCGGTGTTGTCGTTGTCGGTGTCGTCGTCCTTGTCGCCGTATCCGCTCGTTGTGCGTTGGCAGTTCGAACCAGCCAGCTGATCGGGCCCTGTGAAAGAAAGAGAGGTGAATTCGACGATGTTTCGCTCCACTGTTTACTCTGTACAAACGACCATCCGCAATGATGGCTATGAGCCTCCCTCATCGCCGTGATTATCACCTTTTGTCTTCGTATAGAAAGGCCGATTATTATTTGCTTTATTAACACCCAAACTGGGTAAATGTGTTTATGTTACATCAAAGTGTTTCGAGACGCCAACAATCTAGCGTTTTGCTAGTTCTGCTATAGAAAGGCCGATTATGACCTAGCGAGAGCTGAGATTGCTGAGAAGACCAACTCAACAACCGCATAAACATCGAGCGTTTGATTTATTGATTGGTTATTATGACTTTATTGGTTATTATTGTTAGTATTTCTATTAGTAATTATCGATGGGTTGGATGTTCGTTGGTTTGGTTGGCCGAGTTGGTCGAAGTGCTTTCTTCTTCTTCTTCTTCTTCTAGCCGAGCGTCGTCCGAGTTCAACTTACAACAACACAATTCCAACAACTCAAGTGCAAGATTTCAAGCTTGCAAGCTATAATTAACGGATTTAGAGATTCTCTGCCTCCCACCTCCGGTTCCGCATCTATACACATATCAGTTTTAAAGTGCCCAATTGTGCGTGGAGTTTTGTGGGGAAAGATCCATTCGATCTAAACAGGGTTTACCAGTGTCTCTCTTTGTGTGTCTCTCTTTGTGTCTCTATGTGTGTGTATGTAAATGTTTGTTATTTGTGCATGTGCATCTTAGTGTCGTATTAAATTGAGCCGCCTTTGATGTGTGACTTTGATGTGATTGAGGCAGGGATGGTGAGAGATTCGTCGCGCCGCGCTCAATAATCTCAGTAAGTAATCATAAACCTCATAATCATAACAATAAGTCAATCAACGCCTGGATGCGTCTGATGACGTTCTAGAAGTGAGAACATGAGCTCCGCCTAGAAACGACAACGTAACGGGACGTAACGTTCAGGTCGGACGTCCATCGGACCTCACTCTCAGTACCCTCGAACTTCACGCTTAGCAGGCTGGTCATTGTGTCCGTCGTCGTCGTTTAGGCTCAAGTGGATCTTTGAGTGTGCGCTCTCTGCCACTCAGTCTTTCGTCAATTTTCCCGCTTTCTCACTATATCTCTGTATCTACTTCTCTACGACCCGTTTCTCTTGACTTATGATCTCGCCGCTCCCCTTCGCGGTCTCTGGGTTTTCTCCTAGACAGCCTTACAAACGTTTCCACTTTTCCTCCTCTGTGCTTGCTTAGCTAATCTGTATCTGTCTTTTTGATTTCATCTCGCTCATCTCGCTCATCATCATCATCTCTCTCTCTCGCTCTCTCTCTCTCTCTCACGCGCTCTTTCTGAGTCGCGCAATCAGCACAGCAATTACAGCACAGCTTTAACAATGGCCCAACTCATCGTGACGAGAGCTCGGCTCACTGCCAAGACAGCATGGTATGCCAGGACAACGGCAATGACCGGTGCGGCGGCGACCACGACCACAACAACGACGACGACAGCAACAATAGCGCTCCAACAATTGCAGTCACCTCTCGTCGTAAGCCGACGACATCGGTGTACGCAAGTGCAAAAGGACCCTCTTTCTGGGCAGTACATTCTATTTAACTAATCTCTTGAACATAATATATACAAAAACTTCAATATGCTATATATATATACATACCAAAATAGTTTGCCGCCAGATTAAATGGAGGTTATGTTCGCCGTGTTAAACAAATTGTCTGTATAGGCCGTCATACCATCATCTAGGCCTTCTAAAAGGCCTACTATGATAGCATATATATTATATAATTAGATATAATAGTATATATATATATATCTATATATATATATATAGACTACTATATATATATATATATAGTATATAGTATATATATATATAACATAAGTGAATATGTATATACGTATACACACTGTATGCTTAATACATGTATGCTTATGAGTTTACAGTTCAGCCGAATGAAATAAGAACCAATGTTTGCATGCTAGGTTCAAACATTATGGCCAGTATCTTAGTAGACCTTCCAGAAGGCCTATGACGATGGTATATGTTCGAATCTAGCATGCAGAAATTGGATCTTATTTGTTGGCTGAATGTACTGATATTAAAGTTAAGTATGAAACGTACACATTGGGTACATACCTGCTTTTCACTTTAGTGTTTACGCGACATCGCACCGAAGTAGTATACCCAATACTCTCTCTCTCAATAAATCTCTATGCCCAGTTGCTGACTTGTTGTTTGGATTTACATAATATATGTATACGCATTTGGGAGTACTTGTTACTCTAAAACTTCGATGTGTCTGTACACACCTCACTTTCATTGCGGTGTGTTCGGCATATCCGAAGCGCGTGCTCTGGGCGATGATTTGTCTTATTACGAGCGATGATTATTTTGCGTATTCCGCGAACTCTACTATTTCAGCTAGTAGCGGCGACTATACGAGATAGATCCTGTAATTGATTCTGGTGTTTGATGCGCTTCTCTCTGGTGCCGTGTTTCTGATTCGAGTAGCTGCAAACCGGTAGCGTTAGCCTACTCGTCATTCGAGGACACGAACATCGAGTCGAGTGTGCCGCCGCTCGTGATTAGTCACGGCCTGTTCGGCTCAAAGGGCAACTGGAAGTCGCTGAGTAAACGCTTCACACAGAAGACTGGCACAAAGGTAAGCTGCGAAGCTTACCCGTGAAAGAATCGCACGCCACGTATCTATTGTATGATTCTCGATTCCATTATGACTTTTATTTGGTGGTCACTTGTGGTACGCTAGTAGCGCTTCGTGTATTTATGGGGTGTTGCTTAGCAAAGCACCACCGTAGCGGTGTTGTGCTTAGAGTTTGCTCCAGAGTTTCCTTATTTGTTAATTCTGTTTAACTTCATTCAGCTTTCGCGATGATGATGACAACTACTACTATAAGCAGAAATGGCCAGGGAGGAACCCCAGGCAAATGACCAGGGTGTTTGTTCTATAAGTCACATGATTATTTAATTAACACATGCAGCGACAACGACAACTTTGTACCGTAGTGGTGGATGCCGGTTGTCGGCGTGGCGAGTCGCCCTGAGACAGGGCCCTTATAAGATCCTAATGGAAACTACATAAAATTATCGGGTATCGCCGTACGTTCCTACCTAAGATAAGAATTTATGCATATAGGTAGGAACGTACGGCGCCATGAGACTGTATGATCTGTATTTCGGCTAGTAAAACGTATAGATAACTAAACTAACATACTAGACTAACAAATAGCCTGAATGTGTGGTCTGCTTTGATGTGGAATTTTATGGCAGGTGTACTGCGTCGATGCCCGCAACCATGGAGACTCACCGCACACCGATGTCATGTCAATTTGTGATATGGCTGCTGATCTCGTTCAATTTGCCAAAGACAATGCGCTGCCTAGGTAATATATATATACATATATATATATATATATATATATATATATATATATATATATATATATATATATATATATATATATATATATATTATATATATATATATAAAAGGGGAGGGGTCGTATAAAGTCGTATATACTAACTTAACAACTGCGTTGGCATACTTTCTAGGGCACATGTAGTAGTGAGGTTGGACCATAACGATTAATATATTTTGCCATGCGCCAGGTTAAAATGCGCTCTGTGCGTGCGACGGCTTTAGGAGTCACCGAAAGATGGGTCCGTAAATGCGAGTGCAAAACGCGCAAATATGCACATCAACCATAATATTAAACACTTCCGGTAAAGCCTTAAAAAAACATAATTTATAATTATTTTGTTTCTGTATATAATTATTTTTATTCTCTAATAAATATTCTGTTTTGCTTTGATAAAAAAGTTGAGGTTCTTCTATGCGCTCCGTTCGCCTACTTTCTCTACGGCACTTCTTGCGTTCGTTGTCGGCACAGCCCTTCTCGTTCTATCCCCAGCTCATTCTCTCGTCTCCTAACGTTCTTCATCACTGTTCAATCCCTCAGTGTTTCCACCTGCGTTTATCTTGGAGCATAACGGCAACTAGATCTGCCAGGGCCGTACTTGAGGACTGCTGCTGTAGCTAGTGATTCTGTTCTCGCGTCCTCTAGTGGTCCTCTGGGCAAAACAAGATAGTATGGATGGTCACATCGTCAACTTCGGCGGTCTCGCACATAACGTATGTCGAATCCGAAGATTTTCCTGCCCTGTACAGGTTTTTCTGGAGTCTGGCACCCGTGCCCGTCAGTACCTGTGTCAGGTAATATGTGGTGCTTCCGTGCTTTGTGGTAAACCACGTATCTAGGTCAGCGATGACCTGGCGAGTTCACGCTCGTGGCACATCCGTGCCCGTCCTGCTCCACTCTTCTTGCTACTCTTTGAAGGCGTCTGCTCCCGAGCTTTCGCCTTCCGTTGCCCTTCCTGCTTTCTCCGCATGCGTTCTTCAGTCAGTCTGGGCCACGATGCAAGTCAGTTGTCTTTCGGACTGTGCGACCGTTCCGTTGCGCCTTTGGAAGCTTCAGATCCGGATCTTCTTTAGCCTCATTGCACCCGGGCCTCAGCGGTAGGAGCAGCGTGGAGCGCGGTAGAGTCTTTCTTGCTCTACGTGTCCTTGGCAGAATCCCGCCTAAGCTGTTAGTGTGCGCGTTGCTGGTCAGAACCGTGTCAGCTGCCTCGCCCAGTTGTCGGGCGGACGGCTTGATTTTAACGGCAACTCTGCTTGACGCTAGTGCATTTCTCTGTGCCTCTTCCGGCATGTCAGAAGCACCGCCTCGCATTTCTCGCGTTCCCCTGCTTGAGCTAAAGGCCGTGCCTGACCATTCAATCGTCCACTTTGTCGATGGCGGCCCGAGCCCGTCTTTAAAGTGCGTCTCTATTGCGTGCTGTGACCAGATTTGTCGACCAGATCGTTGTGGCATACGCAATTGTCTGAACACCCTCAATATGGCAAAGCCTAAGCACGTGGGTATTTTGTAGCTAGGCTTGATGATGAAAAATGAAACAGGTTTTGCAACGTGTCTAATATGAGCACTGAAAACTCGGGCTCGGACTGTGACATGGACACCCAAATAATCGCATCCATGGGTGGCGAAGGGAAGTGTGTCAGCGTTGATAAAAAACTTGAAGTTGCCACGGTTTTACAACAACACATTATTCACGAAAGAGTTGTATATGGTTCCTTGCACAGCAACGTGCATTACCATCAACGGGCTGTTGCAGCGTATTGTGGATATGGCGGGTCTCTATGAGGCTGGCTATAGATGTTACGGTCATCTATAGATCAATATGTTTTGCCTTAGGTAGCTTTTTTTTTATGTCTGAAACTGAAATAATGTACAGCAGCGGCGGGCCGCACAACGTGCTGAGGTGGTTGTCAGCCTGAACTCTAAAAAGTCAACTATGAAGATAAAAACGGGGCCGCTGTATGAATAAATATTTTATTATGTATTTTCATATTTACACACAATAAGAATAACAGTACTTAAGGCAAGCTACTGTATCATATTATAATATATTAAGTTTTGTTATATGGAACAATATTTTGTATGGAATGCGTGTACGCATAACCAGAGATCGAATAGCGCTTGTTAGGCTTGTTTGGTCGTGGGAACCTCACTTTTATCGTTTGTGTCGTTTTCAGATGTGTATATCTCGGCCATTCACTTGGCGGCCGAGCGGTCATGACACTAGCGTTAGCTAGGGTAAGGTGCCTTAAGATCTTTGCTATAAATCGTTTTTTTTTGTGGTTATTGTCAAAGTTGTCGTTGCTTCTACGATGATTGTTGTTGTCGTCAAAGTTGCAGTTACTGCTATGTCGTCGTGGCTGAAAGTGCCGTTGTTTCGAACGTTGCTGGTACTGTAAATGGTTGATTTATGCTTGAATTATTGAGGCTAAGGCTAATTGATATGGTCGCACGCATCGAGCCAACGTGATTAACATAAAATGGCTCAGTCATAGTTTTGCACAAGTACTGCTATGGCTAGGTTACTTAAACCGAATAGATGGGGACTACGTCGGTCTAAACGCGAATCATGCAATGACTTTATGAAAGAAAAATCGTTGTATACAATTAAATAATTAAAAAAGGCTTAAAGATATAATAATGAGAATATCGTAAATTACTTGTATTCTGCTCTGAACTTTTCGTACTGTTAAATGTTTGGTTTCTGCTTCGGTGCGCGGAACGATGCCTTAGCCAGAACTCGTGGAAAAGTTGATCGTTGTTGATATTTCTCCAACCGCCATACCGACGACCATTAGCGGCGAGGCAAAGGTATGTGGAATGTTTGTTATTTTAATTTATTTGTACACCTCAGGGGTAAGAATAGTAATAATCACATACTACATAATAACGGCATCTTCGTGGCCACACAAAAAGTGTATGTACGATGGCTCATACTGCGACGTTATTATTTCGTAAGATTAATGAAGGTTTATGAAGAGCGCAAGCTTAACAGCAAAATAGGCTGTTGCGGGTTGGGATTGAGCGTGCCCACCTGGCGATCTGTCATGCAAACAGGCGGCTGATGCACCTCGAAAAGAAACATATGATAAACGGAATGTTTGGATCCCAGGTCATTTCGTTTGGTATTAAAACAGTGCTACTATAGCGAGTCCGCTCACCTAAGCTGGCGTCGAAAAGTTACGATGACACGGATACTATGTTGAAAATGGTAGTCAAAAAAGGATAGAATATTTGCCGTCGCGTCGTGCAAGACAGTTGAATATGTTTGTACACATTGCCTTGAAAAAGAGATAAGACTATATCCCAATTCGTACTTAAGTTAGTACAAGCGCAGTTTCAGTCAAGGATTGAGGGCGTAGAGGTTAGACTCGTTAAACTAATTCTTACCCTTCAAATATTATCATACCTATATGAACAGGTAGCCCTCTTAGCCATGCAAGAATCGTTGGCACAGCTTTCGCCGGAAATGAACAGCGCTCAGGCGCGGAGAACTGCAGACGCCTACATGGAGCTCACGATTAAGGTACGTACAAGCTAGCCTTGCTGCGATCTTAATCGATACATTTATTTTTATGGACATTTTAAACCAAACTTGCAGCCTGAGCGAGTGCAGTAGTTGCAAAGTATGTACTTCGGTCGGATATAGGCTTTGCTGGGATCGAGTTCGTATTTTGGCTTCAGCGCCTACTCCCTTGGATGCTCTGCCATGTTGGATTTCTTTGTTAAGGAAGTTTGTCGCAGGTGCGCTTTCAAGCTTCGTCCGGTCAAGTGTTGTTTTTTCGTCTCCTCCTGTTGCGAGAGATCTTGCAGCAGCCTCCCTCTGTTTGTAGCCTTTATGAGTTAAGGAGCTATGGGTTTGCCGGAAGCGCAATACAGCAAGAAGGAAGCACGTGTGAGCACAAGTAAAGCAGCCTTGAAAGGAGTGAATGCGATGGCCGAGGAAGATAAGACTATCCGAAGGAACCTGAATCTAATTAAGTAGACTAAATATAAAATAGTTAGGCTTCTGCGACGATGGCCCGGCTATTCTAGGACTACCGAGGAGAGAAATAACGCGGAAGACGTGCTTGTGCAACCGATGACGAAATTCTCGCAGTCCCAATAGAGAAAAATCTTAAAGGCTGCTGAAATCGCTAGCGGCATAACGTGCGGGCCCGAATGTAAGGCGCCCTTGGAAAATGTAAATCGTCCGTCAGGCCATTGTCCATTTAATAAGAAATACGCGAAGATTTGTCTTAAAGAAAGCATACTACGATATCGCATCCACACGTGTCGAAGCGAACCTATAACCTAAGCTATGGTGTCTGCTTACAGAACTGTCATAAGGGACGTTTTCTGCTTTGTTTGTTTTGGCTCTTGCTAACAACCCCTTACAGAGCTTGACCCTGCGACAGTTTTTGCTGACAAACCTTCGGCGCGGCCGGCATCACTTTAACTACCAGTTGAACATTGCGGCAATTCGGCAGAACCTCGACAAGCTGCTTCGAATGCCTCCGCTGGAGGGCGTCTTCGAGGGAGATGTACTCTTCGTGCGCGGCGGTACGACAAACGTTCTTAAATGCACAACGCAAATTTCACTCGCGATTATTTACATCGTTCGTAATACTAATCATTAAACATAGGGAGACAATTGTTACCTCTTATATCTAAGCAAATAAAATAATATATATATATATGAATTGAATTGAATTGAATGAATATATATATATATATATATATATATATATATATATATATATATATATATATATATATATATATTATTTTATTTGCTTAGATATAAGAGGCTAATAAATAATAACTACAAGAAAAACAAATAAATACATCACAGCAACTGAATAGCACTTGCTTGAATCGAGGCGAAACACTGGAACCTCACAACTGTATGCTCATAACACAAATAATAATAATAATAATAATAAAAAATAATAATAATAATAATAATAATAATAATTCTGCCTCACTCACTTTATGCGCCTTCCGACCATTGCAGGCCTATCGGGCTACATCAAGGGGAGCGACTTCCCGCTAATCAAGCAGATCTTTCCTCGGGCGCAGATCGAGACGATTGACGAAGCCGCCCATTGGGTGCACGCAGACAAGCCGAACGAGTTTCTCGACCTGGTCTCGGACTTTATCGTCAAGAAGTAGTATGTCCAGTCTAGCCGATCGTCGCGAAGTCGAGCCAAAGTCGATTGATCGTCAACTTCCGGAGCTCACCAGTTTGAGGCTAGAGAGGTTAAGATCGTGGCCATCCAACAGCGAGGAACACCAACCTCCACCGCCACGGCCGCTGATGCCGGCTCATTGATTCTTCTTCTTCTGTGTGTGTGACGAAGTCTGACGTGGACTAGGGGCTGTTCGGGCAGGTTCCTAAGCCCTGCACGATTACGCATATATATGCACTCTTACGCGCAATAGGCGCAGACAAAGTGCAGTGAATCGTGTGCGGCTGGGAATGGGGTGAAAGTGAGGAACGCGCTTCGTATTCGGACCCATCCATATATGACGGCACACCCAAACGAGAAACGAAGCAGTATATATATTAGCAAGCTGGAGACACGAGTGATGATGATGATGATAAGGACAGCAAACATAGCAGCTCAATAAATTCTGTTGACGTTTTGCTTATATAGGCGCTTGGCGATTCTATATGTAAATAGTCCTTTGTATGTATGTGCAATCTAATGTTAACTAGGACTTATTAGAAATGTTGCAAAAGATGTAGTGGACATATGGAAGTAATAGTGGGCGTAATAAATTGTTCATTATCAATGTGTACGTGTGTTTTACATAATTTACTTATTAAAACCCATCTTGGTCAAGTTTTTACAATAGCACCAATGCGTCTATTGCACGGCTTTATTGATCAGAACGTCTAGCTAGTTCGCTTTGAAATTTCCGTTTATATACCGCTGGGCAACTCACCTAGTGATACCTGTCTTAGTGGTACCAGAATGTCTTACATTTACAAGCATTTTGCGGCACTTAGCCAAGGCTGACGTGGCACTCTCTGATGGCGTTCTTTGGCAAAGTGTGCTTGGTGATAGGCATGGCATGCTCAGTGTCCTGTATGGTTGCTCCCTATTTGGAATAGCACGGTTTGTTTGGTACCTCAGCGAGCAGAATGACCGCAGTGGAGAAAGCCAGCATAAAAAATAATATTTGAGACAACTATAGTCTCTCGCAGTGTGTAAAGACAATGCCGCTTCGATAGTTGGCGCCATAGGGTGAGAAGATAAGCTACTGTTGCTTAAATGCCCATATTAAATGTTCGAACCTCAAAACTATACGTTCGGATATAAGACCGGACCGAAATGCGATGCACGATAGTCAAAAAATAAGTTCCTTTAATAGCTTTTACGCCCCATAAAAAAAAAAAAAAAATATATATATATATATATATATATATATATATTGTTTTTTTTGCGTTTAAAGTTGTCGTCGACGTTACGTTAAACAGCACCTGCGGTATTATAGCCACTGTCGTCGCTGTTCCTTGAGGCGCACCGGAAGCTTTTTAACTATTGGCATAACAATGATTAACCAATCTAGGTTGGCAAATCTGATTATTTTTAGAAAACCGGATTTCGATTTTTTTCTGCATGGACATGGTTATACTGACGTACTGACATGATATTCTTGATCGTTTCACGACATGAAAAGGCGCACCACAAGTTCAATTATATTTGCCAAAACAAATTTCATTGAGTCATCGCAGGCTGCTGTTTTATAACCAGCCTTGATTTTAATATAAAATAACTACAGTCAGTCTATTGGCCTATGAAACCACCGACCTGGCCCTGACTAACAGGGTGTGTAACATCAGTAACAATTACGCTATTTGTTATGCTTCCGTAAAATGACAACCATTGATATATCTCACGACACGGCACGAGATTAAACAGCTCTACTACCCGTTTATAGTCACTGTGTCTACATTTCCTTTAATTTTCAACAAAGCACATACGTATACCTGAACATACATACGTATATCAATATATTTATGGATTAATAATAATGGAAAAAAGTGACCTAAACAGATTAACAATCGGTTGCAAGATTTTCGTGATTTTTTAAAGTCCTGTCATAATGACTATTAAGCCAAGACAGCAGGCATTCCGTACAATTATTAGCCTTAACAGTCAGTCCTTGAATAGACCACGACAATATGACAACATTCGTTTGTCCTATATATACAGCTCTATAATCTACCTCGTATGCTTTGTCTCCCATGATCAGGGGACCTAGAGAAGTTTCTCTAGGGAGTTTACAAATTTAACCAACTTTCTTCTCGGCGAGGAAGATGCGCTCTCAGCGCAGACTTTCGCTTAAGTTCACGTGTTTTTTGTAATCATTATGTTATGCATGATTTGGATATATATCCGCGGGGAAAATCGTTCACTTCGAGGTGCTAACATTAAAAAAAAAGTTATATAAATAATATATTGTCTTTTATATATATATATATATATATATACAAACAAATTGTTAATACGTTGCGTGCAGGTCAGGGATCTCCGGCCTAACTCCTATTGGATTGAAGAATTGACGCCCGTTAAGATTAATTTCGAGGCAATACCATACAATTCCAAGCCTGAACGGGATAAGGAGAACTCTGGGCTTAGTGGGGTTTGTGAGTCCCGCAATAGTCGGCACCGCGAGCGCATTATGTATTCACGAAACATCCCATATATAAAATGATTAAATATGCAGATCTGCAACCTGTATTTATAAACCAAACGTAAGTTACAAACAACTATGCTTTATATGCTAAGATATTGTGCTGAATGCGTCAGCATGTAATTTAAATGCAATAATGCACGCCACCGATTTGCCGATCTCTCAAATATCGACATTAAATTGCAATATTCGTGCATTGCTACCTACTCATAGAAGGTCAACCATTTCGATGCGTTGCCATGCAATTCCAAGCCTAAGGCGGCAGGGCGGAATCCGGGTTTAGTGCGTTTTTAAACCTTATACAGTCGAGCCTGGTGGCGTGGTGGATTAACTCTCCGCCTCGCAACCGGAAGAGACACATAGGTGCGCGGCTTCGAGCCCCACCGTTGCACATTTGTATTTATGGGGGTCCGTCTATGAAGCAATGTGAAAAACAGTTCCGTGGACGTTAAATCTTGACTGAGGGTCAGCCCGAAAACTTTATTTAAACCTTATACAAATCAAGACGGGGCTAGAAAATAATAGAGTTGACTGTAAGGTACGTTTACTGCGACAATAATCATTTCAAAGCGTAACTTGCTACAGGATGAACAGAAGAACCTACGACAATACCGGTACATAGCTTTACACCAAATGCGGGCGTCATGATACGATACGTTCAATCTCATTTAGACCCATTTCTTCTTCCCCGGGGCTCTGTGCGGCGAGAAGAGCCACAACGTACCAGCTCTCGGGTTCAGACACCAAATCGATCGTAACCGCCATGATTATCTCTGCACAAGCACGGAAGGAAGGGTCTCACTTCCTAGATCACATGATGAAGGATTAGACCCGTAAAGAAGAGAAGAGACGGGCCACTTTTAGCGGAACAATGCGAACAACAGCCGCGACCCCCCAAGGCTCCCAGGCCAGGATCAGCAGGTAGAGCAGACGACTCCCCTTCCTCAGCCTCGAAGAACTGGGAAACAGTACCGGGGGGGAAAGTGAGGAGTAGGTTTTTTAGTGGGTAACTTCACCGACACCGAGGAGTCCCACACTACCCATGCGCCTACCATCTGCATTGGGTGTGCGTAACGCACTTTTCCCGAACCGCAAAAAAAACCCCTAAAAATACCCATTTCTTCTATGTCAAGTGTACTATGGGCCGCGCCACAGCCGCTAGCAGACGACGCCGATTTTCAGCCCGCCAAAGACAATGAACACTAGTCTATATCCATAACTAAATAAATGGATGCATTAAGAAATGAATGAATCAATGGATGGATGGATAGATGGAGGGGGGAGGACGGGCGGGCGGTCCGACTTTGTGGCGTGAGGGAGAGAATCGACACACAACAGCGAGGAGAAAAGGGAGGGAGGACACTCCGGGCGTTCGAGCGATCCCGCCGCCGCCGCCCGCCGGGCTAAACTATCCAGCCATGCTGTTGCGAAGGCTCGCCGTGGCACGAGCATTGCCGACACCGTTGAGTTCCGTTAACAGTAGTAGCAGTAGTAATAATAGCAGCAGTAGTAGTAGTAGTAATAGAAGTTGTTGTAGTAGTAGTAGTTCGATTGTCGGCAGAAACGTTCGCCGCGGCGGTGCCGGCTTGACGAGAGGATTTTCCACTAGTGAACCGATTACAGACCGTGCCGTGTCTGTTTTGATTGGTGTTACTTCTGCACCTGTTTCGGCTTCTGCTGTTGCTGTTGCTGCTGCTGCTGCTGCCACCGCTACCCGCCACCGCCGTTGTGTGAAGTTTCTGTGCAGAATTCCTCTGCAGAAGTGCAGCAACGCAGGCGAGCTGCTTTAACATCGGTGGTCATAGCAGTTCATCGTCGGCACGCCCAGCTGCCACGAAGTGTCCACCCCATCGACGCCTATCCATCATCTCGCATCTTTTGCAGCGCCGGCTCTTTTGCTGTGCTGTCGCGTTTGTCATCGTCGGCAACAACATCAGCAACATCAGCAGCAGCAGCAGCAATAACACCAACAACAACAATACCACCTGCTAGAAGCTGCTGGTGTCGGCAAACGCACGGCCTGCACACCTCGGCAGAAAACGCAGCATCTGCATCAACAACAACAACAACAGCATCTGCACCAACATCGACGACAACAACAACAACAACAAGTAACGCCGAAACGAGCAACGTTGACAATCATAGCAACAACAGGCACAACAACGCCACCACCACCACCACCTCGACTAAGAAGCCGAAACTCGTCGACAACTGGGGCTCGAAAAAAGTGCGCGAACGCACTCTAACCGCATTTCGAGCGAACATGGATCCGAAACTCGAAGAGATCCTCGCGCCTCTGCGCATCTCAGTCAAGGAACAGGTAAGTTGTTAACTTAAGGGAAAGCGGGGGGGGTGGGGGGACGGATTTCACCCGCTCTCCCACACTCACCCGTTCTAGTTGGTGTATTATCATTGCTGGTGCTTATTGTGTATGCTCTTCTTTTTCTTCTTGTGCACGTGTGTATGCTCTTCTCTTTGTTCTTGTGCACATGTGTATGCTCTTCTCTTTCTTCTTCTCTGTATACTTCGTGTATGTCTACTGACAGCGGAAGAGAAGCGAAAGTAGTTCCGATGAGAAGTCTGTTGTCTTTCTACTGAACCAGAACCGGTTCAACTGAACTAGCATCGGCTCAGGACAACACTAAAACTACATAGTTTCCGAGCTAGAATTAAAGACATGTTTTTTTTTTTGAGGACGGTGATCTTTGTCTCTAGACCATCCTCTGTTGTTGTGTCCTACCCAGGCTTGGAATCGCCGTCAGGCATATGTTTAATGCACACAAGAGGCAGAGGATAGTTGAGATATCTAAGGTTTTTTATCCACCTACTGCCGGCGGCAGCTGTAGCGGTTGTACCATATGGTACATGCTCGTGGTTCATTGATGGCACTTCTTAACGTTCACAGTCCGGAAGGCCGGGCTCAGAATAGATCGTATGCGTATGTGGTTGTTATAGGATGCACGTGGATGCCGTGGGTCAGGGGCAAGGCAATACAAACGAAACATCTGTCATACATTATTTGTAATAAACACACACCGATCAAACCATGACATATCTTTCATACAGTAGGCCAGTGGAGGTATGGCATGCAGTCGTATTGCTGATAGTAGTAAACGTTGTATTATATGATGAATTGAAGCAAACTGGATGTGGCATTCTCATACCAAAGTGTTTGCGATACGATATGATGCATCTTATGTGCTGTGTCTATTCATAAGACTTGTTTTGATTTATTGACACACACACCATCGTATTCGAACAGAGTGAACCAGGTGATGATAGCCATGAACTATGTGAATGTATAGATCTGGCGAACTAATGCACCGGCGTACAGTACCATTCCCAAATGGATTGTCTCATTTAAAAGAGGTACTGTCGGCACCGGCGGTGGGTACATCACGTTCTGGGAGGCCAAATACAGCTTTGAATAAGAAAATTGTGCTAGAAGTCTGATGAGCATAAGCTATAGTCCAGTACACCAAATATTGCATCAACATTTATGCATGGAAAAAAGCACGTGACTAATGCACAATAGAGCTAACAATTGAACAACAAGTGACACGTGTGTCAGTTCGGAGAGCAATTTGGAAGTTGCTTTGAGTCGAAATTAGCAGGACTATTGGCCATTTTGTAACCGCCAACGAAACCTGGATTCATTACTCCACTCCAGAACGGAAAGATGTGACCAGGACTAGTGGACCGTACGCGGCGAAAGTCTTTGCACCAGGATAATGAGGTACATCTCGACCAGAGGGTTTCTGAGACCGTTCTCTGGCGTGCAAATGGCATTCTATTAATTAAAATTATTAAACATGTCTTTATCGGCATTGTGTTAAGTTGCTCCTGCGAATTTTTCTTTATCTCCTCTATATTTTCGAAATATTGTCCCCTTTAATTTTTGTATCCATGGGAACAGGAAAATTTGCAGAAATCCAGGTCCGAGTCAGCGAATAGGAAGGCTGCGAAAATCTAGAAATCAATTTTCATCAACTACTACGAAATCAGTTACGATGTGTACGCCCCTGTAGCGGACGATCCAAGAGTCCTTTGCCCATAGTTTAGGCTTCTTGCGTAATTTTTCTAAAATGTCTGGAAGATTCCCCTGTAGTCGAAAAACAGCCCAAAGAACCTTGGTGTGAGATCTGCTCTCCTCTGAGTTTCTTCAACTGACTCTCCCCCTGGAAGTACCACTGTGAGAATCGAGCTTTGGTCTCGATGTCGTAACCATATCTCCAATTCTTCCTGATAATACTTGGGCGATTGCTGAGTACGATACCACGAAAGTTTTCAACGCTGTCTGTTATTGACATCGACGACCACCAATTGGCGCGAATTTTGGCCTTTGTGTGCTAATGGATGCTCCTTCTAAGCAGAACAAACTGGAAGACCTTGGTGGTGTGAGCTCAATTTTAAAATTCAATATACTGGAATTTGTCGATCCGCCTTGTATACGAGTATATATAAAAACAAAGCTTTTTGATTTCAGGATGAATCGATTTTTTGGTTGATTGATTCGCGTTGCGCCAAGCTTCGAATGCGTAGTTTTATATATATATGTATGTATATATATATATATATGCAGTGTCTCAATAAAGTGCCTTTAATTAAGTGTCTGTGAAAAAAATCATGTATATATTATATGTGTGCTTGTCCGAGCGTGACTCGAGTAACGAGATATAGGTAAGACTCACGGCTACATCGTGAGCGCATGAACCGAAGCTTGTTGCGCCGTAACGAATCGGCGTAATCCGTTTTAATGGTTAGACTGCATAAGGCTATCGTTGCCCTGCTCGTTCTTAATACAGTCGTTAGCACAAACTTAATGAGTTACAACTCTCAGCTGTGACTTCGAGCCGCTGAGCGTTATTATATCTATCTTAGCTATCGATATTCCATTCAGTTTTGGAAGAACGGCCCATGCTTTGTGCTCGTTCTCTCCGCACAGCTTTGAAGTCTGATTGACCTATTAAACACTGCAACCGTATGGTTTTGTTATGGTACGTGTCTGCCACAGGGTGACCATGTCCGAAAGCTGAAGGAAAGCGGAGCACCCGAAACTGGACGTCAAGCGGGCCGTGGCCGAGCTGAAAAGCCGCAAGAAACCTTGGAGGACAAGGAACTCTCGCTATGTCGGCAAGCGCCTCGTTCGACCGGGTCCGCATGGAGGATCTGCTGAAAGAGACGGTTTTCTACGACCAGTCGTTTGCCATCTATGGAGGTACGGCAAAGTTTCACGACAAAGAGTAGTCTATTGCGGAATTATATATTATATATATATATTATATATATACGTGTGAATGCAGCGTGTTGAAATGCAACTTCAGTATCTCTAATTGCCATATATAAGTGATTTTTCGCTTTTCTTTTAGGTACTTCTTGTAGCGAAAACAATTGTAACGCAAGTTACTTAAGTTAGTTTTATGATCACGCTTGCATTGCTGTTTGGACAGGCATTGCTGGGCAGTTCGACTTCGGCCCTATGGGCTGTGCGATGAAAACGAACTTCCTTCAGGCGTGGAGGCGACACTTCGTTCTTGAGGAGGGAATGCTTGAAGTTGACTGTTCTGTTCTGACACCCGAGCCTGTGCTTAAGGCCTCCGGTCATGTTGACCGGTTTCGCCGACCTCATGGTGAAGGACGTTAAGAACGGCGAATGCTTCAGGCTTGAATCACCTTATTAAGGCGCATCTAGAAAAACTGGCCGCCGACAAGAAAACTTCGGCTGAGCAGAAAACGCGAATACGAAGACATTGTTATCAAACTCGACGGAATGAGCAAACAAGAGCTGAACGCAACTCTACGTAAATTCAACATGAAGTCGCCTATTCGGGGAACGATCTCACCGATGCCATTGAATTCAACCTTATGTTTGGA
>QVRM01006388.1:0-72563 GCA_003439945.1 Dermanyssus gallinae
ATTTTGAACAAAGCCCAAGCTAATCGTATCATGTGATTCGTTGGAAAAATGTAGTCATCTGTCCGTTCGATGCCGTTACTGGCCGCTCCGCAAGAGAAAGAACTTCAATCCGAGATCCAACCTAGTCTCGCGGCAGTTACAATTTCCAGAAGGGCTTCTACTGCCACCGCCTGGCCCGCGCTGCGTCGTTATTGTTGATGCTGCGGTCTTCCTGCAATTTGCAGGCCGCTCTGCAATCAAAATGACGGCGGCACAGGCCGCGTTTGCTCTTCTAAAGGTCTCAGCAATATAGGCAATACATGACGGTACTGCTGTGGACCTGTTAAAAAGTTCGTTCATTTGCGTTCACTAGCGTGCTGACCACTATACTAAGTTCTACAAAATCGTTCGTTCAGTTCTAGAGTAAAGTCAAAAGCCGCTACTACCTATTTGCCCAGCTTGTCCTAAAAAAACGTACATCACTCTACATCTACTCACTATAGCGCGATATATATATATAGATATATAGATATATATGTATATATACATATATATATATATATATATATATATATATATATATATATATATATATATATATATATATATTTGTTCTATATGGCAACACGCCAGCAACTGCTAAGTGGAGCGCCATTTGCTCGTCTCATATCTACTTTAACTAGATCAAGTGCTTTTCTGGTTTTCTACCCACAGACCGAGGAACACATCAGCTTTGTCGGACTTTAGATCCTCAACGTCAGCCTGTCTCTGCCGTTGTCGTCTCACGGACGAATACGGCCCCTTAAAAAATGCCTCTTTCCGAGCTCGCCAGCCGGACGGTTAGGTCCTCTTGCCTACAAACGTCACATGAGACATTGTTTTATGTCGCCTGCAGCGCATAACAGCCATAGTAAGAAACATCATAGGGAGGCGCAGGTGGAGCGACCAAAATCGAGAAGTGTTTGTCGAAATAAGGTAGGTAGGTACCTTACCCTACATATAGAAACATGAGTGCCTTTTAGCTTATACTGCTTGTGGCAAGAAAAATCCACCCTGATTATTTCAGGTGGTGGCACGGAGGCTATTTGTATAAGTATTACTGTTATAATTATGGCTGTTGTCGTTACTACTGCTGGGAGAGGCAGACAGATCACAGGTTGTCGAGTTGGCTCCCTAATTATTTGAAGTCCAATATGCGTCACGCTAACAGACATATTACCAGAAAGGAGGATCGTTGCGAATTCTGGAAAATTTACTAGTAATAGTAGAGTTAGAATGCCAGTAGTAAGAGCAGTGTTCGGATCGTGAACCGACCTGACCCTGACGAAATCTCGACGAACAACAATTTAATACGAGAAAACTGAAAATCACTGCCCCGGTCGTTAGTAGCGGGCCCTTGTCTCCACTAGCGCACGGTGCCTGGTACAGTAGCGATTGTGAACGTGTTAGAAAAATAGTCTGTCTCCAACAGATCGCTCGTGCTGCTCCAACGAGCTATACAAGCGAGTCGTCTATTCGGCTTACCCATTCTACGATTCATAGGCATAACAATAACAGCACTAATAACAGCAACACCTGTTTGCAACCTCATAACATTCATCTGTAGTGTCTCCGCGGGGTGGTTGTGCCAGTGCGATAGGCAGCAGAAGAAGAGTCAAATGGTGTGGTCAATGACGTTCGCAATTAGGTTACGATTTGTCCCTGACGCCTTTCTCTGTCTCCTCGTTCTCAGATAGCCATTTTGCTTTTACACAGAACGTCTCAAAGAAGAAAAATTAGAATCAAAAACCAGAAAAGCGACAGCGCCAGAACCGTAAGAAAAAATACCGCATGCTGTGATTCTAGGCTGTCAGTATCTGACGTGGCAAGTTTAGGGGCGAAAGTCTCGACTAGGCAAAACATCGAAGAGTAGGTAGGAATAAAAAAAAAGAATAATAATAATAATAATAATAATAATGAGAGTACATAATTGTACCAAAATAGGACAGTAGTAATCTTGACTGGATTACGATACGACTAAAATAAATAAAATTATTATAAGTTATTTTCAGCACTTCTTTAAAATTGGAAATCATAATACTTAACTCATTTTTGGTGCAAATGTGAACGTGCATCCTTCTCTATGTGTTGTAGGTATTCTTGGGTGTACAGATATGTTTGTAAGTGTGCCCATGTGGGATGGCATTTTATCTCGCCTCTGTGCATCCACTATGATGATTACGAAAGTCTGCCGTAAATTCGTATCGACAAGCACACTGACACACAAACGTCTCCCCTGGAGTAAGCAGAAAAATGGCATAGCTTATCGTTCACCCCATAATACTACAAATTATAACAATCGTTGTCGTCGCTATGTATGGGGACAAATTGAAAAATTGCAATACACCTCAAAGATACGCGTAGTTTCTAGCCAGACTTTATGACGGTCACAATACCAGTCTCTAGTTACTTATACATATATATATATATATATATATATATATATATATATATATATATATATATATATATATATATATATAATGCCACCTTATCTGTACAGTTTATGTTTCTCTGTTTATGGCCTTTGTACAGGCGATGCCTACTAGCTTTCCAATCGGCCTCGCCAGCAAACTGCCGATGCCCTCGACGAGGGAAAACAAAGAGGCGTGGCCGATGACAGGATGCGTCTGCTAGTTTGCTACATGCTGCATACATATGATGCCTTCAACTGCACTTCAAACATTTTTACAACCGAGCAAAACTATTTAAATGGTTGGCATATTTGGGCTAACTTGTCAACTCGCCCAATAACGTGTGTCAGCTTTCTAGACATATAAACACGGTTGCCTACGTATCTACGGAGTGATATCAATCGGTATATCTATATATATATATATATATATATATATATATATATATATATATGGGATTTCATGTACATTGCATCAGCATGTTACTATTGCTGGTGACTTTTCCCTTGGCCATCTCGGCTACTATCCCCAACGCCCCTATTACGTTTCCTATTGACACTCTTGTGATTATTGGTATTGTTGTTGTTGTTGTTGTTGCTATTATTGTTATTACTGCTATTTGTGTTAATAGTAGCAGAACTATTACTTGTGTTGTTGTTGTTGTTGTTGCCGCTGCTGGTGCTACTGCTACCGCCGCCGCCACCACCACCACCACGATTGTTGTTGTCGTTGTTAATGTTCATGCCGTTTGGCCCTTTAGCGTTGCCTGCGGTGGCAGCAGCAGTAGTAGTATTGTTGTCGCGCAAACTCTCGGTAAGTCTCTTCATAAACGGAGGTGGGCCCTCGAAGAAGTGACCAAACCCGCTCACTCCGCCGCCCAGGGAAAATCGGCCGGCGGCGGGACAGCTATCAGCGGCGCAGCCAACGCCAGTCACGGCCTCTCGTTCATACAGCAGATCCTGTTCACTCTCTGTCATCGCGTCGGCGACATGTCGGCCGCCGTGCTGTTTCAACTTCATTGCGCTGAAACCCGCCTCGAACTCATCCGAGTCATATACAAAATTCTCCTCCTCCTCCTCCTCGTCCTCGTCCGCCTGTTCGTCACCATCCTCTTCTTCGTTCAGCAGACGCGACTGTTCGGAATCGGCGGAATCCTCGGTGCGTCGCGAACATCGCGAGCTCCGCGAACTGCGACCGTCTCTCGACTCCTCGTCGAGTAGGTCGCCGCCGAAGTCGCCCTCGCCGGCCATCGCCAGCATCGAGCTGGCCTCGGAACGCGCCTCGTCGTCCCAGAGCACGCCGGTTGCCGTTGACTCCGCGTGCGATTCCCGCTCGAGGCTCATCAACGGCGCGCTCGAGTCACACGACGACTGCTGAACCCGCCGCAGAAGCTTTGAGGGACGCATCGAAGACGTTGCGATCGGAGCCACCGGCAGAGAGGTTTGCCTGCATTAAGCCGCATCCACGAACACGGTGGTGGTGGTGAAGAAGAAGAAGACGCCGCCGCACCCACATACAGATTGAGACCAAACAAAACATAGTGTGTCAGTACTGTTTAACCGCACCCACACCGACATGGCATAATGTTGATGCCCAGTGAGGGAAAGATCTACCACCTGTCCCTCTCTGCGCGCCGCCTAATTCAAGTCTGATTTCTTGGGTCGAAACTCTTGCGTCAATAAGTTGAGCTGCAAAAATTGGGCTAGGTTGCTAGCTGAAACAAGAAAGCTTGAAGTAATCGAAGAAGCATCAGCTTTGCATTAAAGTAAATGTACAAACATAGGTTAACTCGAAAGAAGAGCGCTCGATAACTTTCAAAACTCATATACATATGTATATATATATATATATATATATATATACAAGGTAATATATAACCTGTGTGTATATATATCCCCCTCGTATATATATAACCTGTGTGTGTTTGCGTGTGTGCGCTCACCTAATGAGAGGCATCATTATACGTTCGTCATCGTCCGCGCGCGAAGAGAGCGCCGAACTTTTTAGACTGGCCGACCGTGACGATCTCGACGCAGGCGGGCTGAACGAGGCGAACGCCATCATTCCTTGCAGCGGACTGTGGCTGGCCGCGAACTGGCTGCCACCACTTCCGTGGCTACCTAGGCTGCTCCGTGCAGCTGGAAATCCGAAGCGATACGCGGGCGCTCGTGCATGGATACGCATCGAGCCCTCGTCGTAGGTGGCGTCGCTCGTCGACGACTTTGTCGGGCTGAGTGGACTCAGCTTGACGACCTCAGCCTGACGCGGCTGTTGATCGCTATACGCTGTTCCGGGGCCTAGCGCTCCGCCGGGAACGGAAGCGCCGCTGAGGCTCGCCGTTGTCTTGCTATCCCACGGTGCTGGTCCGCGGCCGACAACTGGCTCACTCGAGCCTCTACACTGAGATCCGGCTGCAAGAAGAAAGTTCACCATCAAACGGCAATCAGCGAGGCTATCGAGAAATCAATCAAAAACACCTACCTACCTTACCGTACAAACTTAAAAGGGTTCTAGCACCACTGCTGGAATAGGCAAGTAATACCAACAACGTTCGAAATTCGTATTTGGTTATTAATAGGCTCATGCTCACCTGACTATGTTACGCAGTGCAGATCAAAAGGCGCCGCTTATATGCAAGCATCTCATATGGCATAGGTTCGTACTAAGCTATTGCAGTGATACATTCGTATCGACACCGCGAGACAATATTTGTGCAAACGCGCCTTGCCAAAGATGAGCCTTGCGGCGAACAAAATGTGTGAGTAATATTGGGGAAATTGCATACGACTTACGAGCAATGACTGCCTAAGTGTACTGGCAAAGCTGCTGCCCACCAAATAATGTAGAATGCACACTACACATGGCATTCGACACTATGCATTTAGCGGCATACGATAGCATCTGAACGGAAAAACATGCCAACAAGACGTCATGCGGTGACAAAAATAAATGGAGAATCCAAAAACTATGATCTAAAAGATTTACTAAATTTACTAGCTTTCCGTGAACGTGGTGATGTTATGCCGGCAGGTTAATGAAGCCCGCCCGTACGAACGACAAGATATACGAGCAGAATGCAGAATATACGTGCAGATCTATTGTATTGTAACATAATACAAAAATATGCATATATTATACTGTTGGTCCGTGTTATCTACAAAACTAACGGAATAAATGGGAATTCGCCAAAGATCTATTGCGTTTGTCTCGACTCATGGCGGACCTGATGCTGTGATTCACAATCACACAGTGACTCATACTGCAATATTTCAGTTCAGAATTACTACAGCTCTCCAACACTACATTAAGGTACCTTTTCAAGTTGGTCAATCAACTAAAAAACGAAACTGACGCACGGATGCCACCTTCGCTTTAAATATAGTTACATATTTGCCGTGGATTTGGCAACGAAGAGAAGACCTATATGATGCTCGAGGATTTCTCTCGATAAAACAGTCAAATATAGACTAGAAATTGTAAAGCACCACCATGAGCAAGTCGATGTATTTCGCAAAGAACTCGCGTGCAACCGGTATATATATATATATATATATATATATATATATATATATATATATATATATATATATATATATTGATTTATTATCCCTTGGCGTGCATACTTAAAAGCACTTTTTATATCATAGGTTTAGACCCTTTTTTATATACATGCGCACCCGTGCGCCAATATAGAGACATCTTTTGAATGTATTTCCAAACTGTGCGTAATGCTCCCGCCGCACTGACTAGTCTGCAAAAAAATATATGGGAGAAAGTTTCGTCGGGGCGTGAATAACAGCCTACTGGTGGAGGCTTTGACCAAAGCTGCGGTTCTGCTAGAGGCGTACCGAGCAGTCCGCGCGCGCCTCAGGCTACTCATAATCAGAAGCAAGGCGAACGCATCAAAGGAACTCAGAGATTCAGTAAAGGCAGACCCACAGGTGGTAATGAGCAAAATCGTAAGTCTCGAGAGGCCTTGTTGCAGATTTTTTTACGCGAAGACCGAATCACTCTACATCACTGGCAGAAAAAAGACAAGAAGAATAGTCATCACCGCGGCTGGCCATCCGGTTGAAATCAAGCGGAGCGCAAAAATCCTTGCAGCATTTTCCAAATACAAAGTATTCCGTACTCAGAAACTTTTGAGTACGGACCACATGGGATCAGCTCACCTACGCTACGTAGTAGGAAAGGTTCACCAGATATCTCAGAAGCTCGCCAGACTGACGTCTCAAAAGAGAGGAACGTCAGAAACCAAGAGAAGTCACCTGGCAACGGTGGCACAATCGATTGCACTATAAGCTGAGAAAAGGCACACAATTCCGGGCCTGGGGAGAGTGGGAAGGAATACGGGTTTAGTGGCTTTGTCAGTCCTATACTAGTTGCTAATTGCTGCCATTGACGCATGTGCATTATGGATTTTCGAATCTTCCAATAAAAAAACATATGCACGGAATGTGACGCATATATTTATACGCGAAATTTCGTACGTCGATTTTTTTTAGCTACAAGCACCGTAAGCATTATATATACATACAAGGCCTCCCATAATTGGTCCAACAAATTTTGGAATCTGGTACAACTCGACAATTTTTTTTTTTTAAATTAAACAAGCGGGTGGAAATGTCGTCTAAAACATGAGCAATTGAGCGTGAAAGACAAAATACAAGAATTTCATTTTTTTAGAATTATCTTCAATACAACATTTGTTCTGTCTTTGACTCACGTAGAATGCAACTCAGGCACGTAAATATAATTGGTTTGTCGATTGGATGACTGAGGCTATCGCAATCGCAGATTTAGTAAAGATATATCAAGATGGAAAGCTTAATACAAGTAAATTTGGTAATTTCGCTTTCACTCCAAAAGAGGACATTTCCGCCCTCTAGTTCTATTCGGCAAACATTTTTTTGCCGAGTTATACTAGACCCCAAAGTTTGTTGGGGATATATATATATGTGGTAGTCGGTCGAGCGCACCTTTCTTTGCACAGAGGTGCCTAAAGGGACAGCCATTTTTGGTAAAGCAAACATATACGTATCTCGAAATCGAGCCTCAGACGAAAGAGACCACAAAGAGCACGCAGAAAGCTGTCTGCAGCCAAGGGGCTAACACGTTTGAGCACGAATTGCAGATTCTGATAGAAACATCAAAGCTCTTCCGGACGGCGGCTACAGTACCAGCGCTTATTGAAGCGAATACATTTGCCGTGATGTCGGGATCACTGGCTAATGACAGGTTAATCTGCCATTGGCAAATGAGCGCTAGGGGATACTTAAAACATGGTTTGAGGCAAACTCATTAAATAAGGCTGGTCTAGCATTAGGACCCGGGAGACTCAGAATTGCATATGTTGCTTCACCAGAGTCATGACCAGAGACGAGCGTCGTTGGCGGAAGGCCGTTATCGAAACTGTGGCCATATTAGAGGCAAAGTGTCGTCCATATGCACAGATGGAAAGCTATGAGCGAGGCCATTAGATCCCTGCCATTATTCTACCAGACGGAGAGAAAGACACAGTGCACTTAATTTCACTGGAGTGAAGGGAATTCACACAACTCAGAGAAAAACTAGTCGACTTCAATGAATCCAAAGTCTATCCTCACTCGTTACCAAAGCCATACGGGGAAGCGGGAACTACAAGAGTATCTATACGACAATATTCATGACTCGGCTGTACCGGCTCTGTGCCGAGCAGGTATGTCACGGAGTAAAGCCAGAATTGACTGGATCTGAGCTAACTTGGTGGTAGCTTGGGCGGCCGTTTTTAAGAGCGGGGCTTTGTCATGGCAATCATAAACACCAGACCAGCGTATGTTCGCACTTGGCTGTGGCTACATTCGTTCTTCGAGGCCAGTCTTTGGTTGAACATTGCTAGCTACTAGATTCCTCTACAAAAATAAGCCAATATAAATCCACCTTGATAACGCTACGGTCTGGCTATGGTAAAGACTAAGTGATGCCACAATGTATGGGCTGACCAGCCAATACGAAGGACAAGGCAGCACCAGTCAAGTAATACCATATTCGAGTTTTGCTGAGGCAAACAAAGGTCGAGTGGTCAAAAACGTATCCTTTCCGCATACTGAATACTGCAAAATAAATTGTCCTTACAATATTTTAAGCTCTAGATACTTATATCCCGTCCAAATACAAACGCATTCTTCTACGTTCTGCCATCGAATGGACAACAATGAGAATTCAAACCTAACAGTATATAGACGTGCTAGAACTGGTAATATATATATATATATATATATATGCCAAAGTTGGACCAATTCTCTGGGCTAGATATTTTGCTTAATAAGTATATCTGGAAGTTCTTGAAGAAGCACAGCGACCCGCCAGACTCACTTCATTATCTTTAGCATCGCGGATTTCAACGAATGAACTTCTGTTTTTGTGACATTACCGAGTCGAATCGCCCGACAAGCATCAATTAATGTTAGTTGCATAGCGATTAGAAAAAAGGACAAACAAAAATTGCTGAGCCCATTTATAATAATTAGTCGATAACTGAATTTTTCCAAGAAAACACAAAATTCGTGAGTAAGAGGTATAGCAGCGGAAGTTGGCAGGAGACTTCTGTAGCTTATCAACATGCACATGCAGATAACAAAATCAGCTTCAAAAACACGCCAGATGCTTGTTGGGACCGAGTCTGCCAAAATTCCTACGTTTAAGTAAACGCGTACATATTTCTACGTATGTATGTGGCTACGTATGTACTATATACGCGTACCATGCATTCGAAAAAACTCACAGTTATTGTTAGATGGCGGTGGGTAAGTATGGTTACTCTTGCTGTTGTTGTTGTTGCTGCTGTTGTTGTTTTGGCATTTGGTCGGTTTGGATTGGGTCGGGGAAGCAGCTAACGGAAGGAACAATTGCGTCGGGGAGGCTGTCGAATGAGGCGAGCAATGGGATCGCTGACCCTCGGAGTGAATCGGAGGAGGAGGCTCGCTGTCACGATCCAGTTCGTCTAGCCGCTCAAGGATTCGGTCCAAGTCGGCGGACGCGGATAGAGGCGCGAGCGGCGCCTCGCTAGCCCCGGCAAATGCCTCACCAGTTGTGGGCGACTGCAAGTGATTGCTGACGACGACCTCATCCTGCTTGGCAGGATACGCACAGTCGGGAGAAGCAGCCAGCCGCGGGAGCGGCCGCGATGACGTGGGGCTGTTCTACATCGGTCGGCGCTGTGCCGCCGGCATTTTGAAGTCGTCCTGGGACGACAACAACGACACCGTTGTCATGGTCGTGGTCGTGATCGTCACGTGCCGGGCGCTGGTCAGGCTGATCCGACGGTTCATCGACGGTGCTCATATCGGGATAGACCCAACGCAGCGCCGAGGGACTTTCGCAGAGTATGTCGCCTGACGACGATACCTCGCCGCCACTCTCCGAACTGTAAGCGCGGGACGGGCCAGGGGGTTAGGAACGATCACCGACCAACCAACCAAGAGTCATGGTGGGATACGTTAGATTGAAAACGGGCTAAAGGTCCAACGACGCCATTATTGGCCGTTATTGGAACTTTACTTGGACTTTACCTGTTCGACTCAGGTCTTAGGCACACAATCTTCAAGCTTTCAAACAAACTTAACGGGCTAACGTCAAGGCCAGATCAATAAGGGAGACAATCAAAAAACAAGCGACGAGGAGGGGCGAGGAGGTCGCAGAGAACGCGGACAAACAATAACTATGTAAAGTCTACTATGAGAACGCCAACTAAACATACACACAACTATGCATCATCTAATTCTACGAAAGCAGCCAGTATCATCTTCACAAAACACGGGTAACTCTGAACTACCGGTCTCATAACCTTCAACTAGCAATCGCGTTCGAATAGAAGCGAAAAAGGGCAATGGACAATCAAGAACTACAAGGATTCTCCCTGAAATTAACAAGAAGACAAAGGCGCACCTGAAAAACGGAGCTATTTCAAATCAAACACACGCTACTGCTCGAAGCAAAGTAAAGAGATATTAACTAGTTGACAAATGGACATAAACAAAACAATTTCCCTGGCCCCACCATAACTACACGACAAGTCGCATCTATGTGAGTAGTCGCACGCACTGTCTGAGTGTGTACGAAAATAATATGTATATCAGATGGAACAGCCGTCCTCTTCGCCTAGAGTAAGGGCTAAACGTTCATGAAGAAAGTCACAGAATCTTGCCGCTAGCCGTTTTTGAGAATGGTTAATCGTCCTAGGTGAGAGCTCACCGAATGTCGCCGTCGTCGTCACGTGAGTCAGCCGACTCTGAGGCTTCGCAACAATCGCGGTTGCAATCGGCCGTAGGCGTCGTCGCTATTGACGCCGATGCCAACGTCGAAGTAGCGCCACCAGCAGCTGCGGAGGCGACATGCGGTAACTTGAAGACGCAGATCGAGTCTTCACTGGCGCACCTCCCCCTGGGTCGTTCATCTTGACGTGGCCCTGGAGACTGGCTCTTGTTTAGTCCCCCATGAATGACACCACCGCTCTGGTTTAGCAGCTGCTGTTGCTGTTGTTGCTGCGGAAGCGATGGCGGTTGGACGAGATCCACTGAGAGGCTCTTGGTGAAGAACGATCTCGGGGGAGTCGACGCCGTCTTACCTGGCGACGTCACTATAATTGGTGCAGGAGCCACGTATGAAGGCCCTAAAACAAACAAAAATAAACAAAGAAAGAGCTAATATCCCGCATCTTAATACAAGAAGCAAGGTAATACAAGAAGTTATATATATACATATATATTGTGCCCGTTTGATTTGGTAGGTGTGATCGTGCTTTTGTCGGCTCTGTTCGTGTTCTGAGGTTTGACATCAACTTTTGTACAGATAATTGCATCAGCAAATGTGTCTAGGAAATGCTTAACTGGCGCATTGTGCACGCTCGGAGGCAGTTTGATCGACCGAGGTCTCTAAGAAATCGGGTTCCTTTTGGGCCCTCCGGCTGACCAATTCAATTTACTAGCGTCATTGCAGATCAAAGGTATACACATAGTTGCGGGGAAACGGTTTCAATATTTACGAAGGCAGACTTTTGAAAAATGAAAGAAGGAATAATAGCGGAAAACTTCATATCAGAAGTATCAAGGGAGGGAGGGGGGTGAAATTATGGCAGCTTACGTAAAACTGGCAGGTGCAAAGTCCACTGAGATCATGACAGAACGTATCATGCTTAGGTTCGAAGCGGTGCCGAGAAACGCAACGATAATTCTAGCGAGGGATTTAATTGCAAGGTTGGTCAAGGGTGACTCAGAAATAACTAACGCATTTTTTGGATATTATAATGGAGATAGGAGGCCTGCACACCTCCAAGCGTAGCGCTAGGGCTTTAGTCATCGACTCTTTTGTCACAGACAAAAACGTGGATGATATCACGTTTTTGGGAGAAAAATACATCATTTCGGGAAGGAGCGGGGCTTGGAAGGCACATGCCTTTAGGGATGGCATTGCAAGTTAGTAGCAGTAGGGAGGAAGGAGTGCAGTCGTAGGCCGTGGACCGCGACAAAACTGAATAGTGGGATTTTCCTAAGGGATTTGGGGAAGTGTGTCCATCAGGGGAGATTCAAATGAGTCCTATGGAAACTGGCTAATCTGATAGAAGGTGCAATGGTTCCGCATCAACAACAAAAAGGGAGGTTCTGTTTCAACGACCGGCGTAGAGAAACAAAAAAATACCAACACTCTAACTAGGAAATACGTGAAGATTTTTCCAGTAATAAGGTCGTTTGCAATACCGGTGGACAAAATGACGCAAATAGCAGACAAGAAATAAAAAACAAATGTTTTGGAAGCCCGACAATGAGAGCTGTTGCAAGAAGCAGGTAAACAACCGCCCATGTGGCTTAAACAGAAAAGAAAACGGTAGTGCCCAGTGGAAACTAGATGACTGATTATGAGCTTTACTAAGGTGCTGCCTAATATAAAAATAATAGTATCCAATGGACTTTAGGACAAACATATAGAATCCGCACAGGAATGAGTAGTTCATGCAGCCACAATCAAAGACGTTATCAGGGCAATTGAAAAAAAAACGCCTGAAAGCAAAGCGGCTGGGTATGCTATATTATGCTAAAAAACGAACATTTAAGGTAAACATTGGCACTGGTACCATGCCGGAAAGCTCTGTTGGATGAACGCCTGAAGTCCGGAGAGATGCCTAAAGCATTAACAGCAGGGAAATCCTTATAATTTACTAGTCATCACTACAGGGAAATACATAAAACAGTGCCGGAAGCCTGGCGGAGAATAACACCTAAGGGTTGCCCCTATAAGATATTATCGGGGATAATATCGAACAGACTCGAGTACTTCCTCAAAACCAGAGATGCGATACTATAAAAACAACATGGGTTTAGAAGATCAAAGTCGACCCATACAACCCTGCGCCATTTGCTATTATAGCAGATGTCTATGAAACTTTATCCGAGCCGAGAAGACCGTTCCGATGCGCGGAATTTATAGCTCTTAAGGCCGCCTTTGACCTAGCGCCGAGAAGCAGAATTATAGAGAAGTTTGCATTGGAAAAAGTTCCGTATCGGATGTTAAAGCTTTTAGGGACTATTCTTAGAGAGAGTACAGTATGCATCGACAACGGTATAAAGATTATAGGAAAAATTACGCAGACTACAATGCAATGAACTTAGCCCGTTGTTTTTTTGGTACTATTGGGAGGGCGTCCTAACCAGGCAGGGGTAATTTCAAGAGTGGACAAGCACTTTAATGTACGCAGATGACATTGCGATCTATGGTAGAATCTATCTAGAGTTAAACAGGGACTGGATAGACTAATTGATTATATGGACAATATGAGGCTTGGCCTTTATTTAAAACAACTGTAGCAGTTAAGTGGGAAGAGGTGGTCAACTGGCAAACAAAAATCAAAAGAAGGAGAAGGGTCGACTGGCTGACCCTCAGTCAACACTTAACAAATGCGGGATTAATTTCACATTGCTTCGTGAGACGGACTCCATAAATATAAATGGGCAACGGTAGGGCTCGAACCCGTGCACCAATGAATCTTCTCCGGTCTTGAAGTGCACGCGAATGCGTCGCCACGCCACCTGCTCGACAAAATTTACTTATTTGGGAGTCACTAACGTCGAATGGTAGCAGTTTCCAAAAGCATACAGAAAGCAGCGTTGCGCCTTGCCGCGAGGCTCTTCCCCAAGAACTATGCAGCTGGCCTTGACTTTCTTAAGCTTCGGCTCGTTCAGGACCTGCTATCCGGGACCTTAGAATACGCCGCCGACAGGCTGACAGATGCAATGTTAAAGGTTGTAGACATTCTCCTGTGGGGACCCCCTGTAGCCCTCCTACCTATTATATTCGAAGCACGACTGTTTGCTCTCAAGAAGAACGACCGCTCTCTTCACCCGATCGCGTATTCATCTACACTCGGGAGGTTCACTTCGAAAGTGCGGTGCGCTGCCATCAAAGCTGCAATATTGGTCTTCATGAATTGGATTTTGCAACTACTGGCGGTACCGAGATCGGAATTCACACCTCTCGCGCCTTCATACACTCCCACAGTAACTGCCTTTAACAGTGTCAGAAGGGATTTGCTCAATACGATGAAATACTACGCCTCGCAAATGCCTAACCAGGTGCATGCGGCTTACGCACAGCTGTCGCACCTGGTCTTGCAACATGACACTATATGTTCGCAGTCCGGCCTTCAACAAAGGGACCCTTTAAGTTCGCTCTTGTTCTGCGTGTGCGCAAATGACTTAGTCGTCTCCTTACAGTGTCCGCTAAATGTGTGCTCGTAGACGACGGTGTGTTCGGAGGTGCCTAGCCAGGATGAGTTATCGGAGTTATTTACAGAATCCGGGATTTCATGAACGTTAGTGGCCAATCTCTAACACCCGGGAGATTATACCGCCGGATATATTCCATTTCCTTTACGGTTGCGAGGTCGTCCAGAGTGACTCTGAGCAGCGTTCCGGGGTTCCGCTTTGCTCAGAGTCACTGCGGATACCTTTCCAGACAAGGCTGGTCTACTCCACTCCAAGTACACACTAATTTGCTCGTATTTTTATAAACGAGTTTGAACAACGCAGTTTCCACTAAGTATGGTCATTGTATATATGCCCACAGTACGTCACGAAAGGCTTTGCCCCGTGAATTTTGCTGAGCGCAGCATTACCACTATACCCAGACATGGTGCTTCGCATCTGCTCGTGCATGCACAGCAACCCCTTATACGATGAAGCACCTACAATGTGTGACACATTACTAAGCATCGTATACTAATATTTCTGTAGGTATTTACTATTTAACAAATACTGTTATAACTTATATTCGAAATTATTGTGAAATGATAATAATGTATGCGTGTTCCAATTCAATATTTCCTTCTCCTATTTAAATGACAAATATTGTTCTAAATGGTCGTAATTCTGACGATCGCTAGAGGACTCGATAATGTGTCATAACATTGACATCTGCCGATAATAATTCTCCCTGATGATATTGTTTTATGGCTATCATACTCAATTGCCAAGTTCTATAAACTACATGAATACCAAGGATGTTTTTTTAATTGCATGTATTAAATATTTCCTATAATAGGCACAAAAGAAAGAACTCACCTTGTTCGCCATCAGAGTCGGCATCTTCATCAACGATGGTCTGCAGTGCAAAACTTTCTCGTTTCTTCTTTAGTGGGTTAACGGGTGGTGCAAGACCGCCAAGCTCGCAAGGACTATTGGTCCCCCACAGAAAGTTGGGCATTTGGAGTTGCTGTCCCATGTAAGCTCCCTCAATCGACATTTCACCCGACGAAGATCCATGATCCATAGACGAGTTCAATTCGTTCGATCGGCAAGTACTATTCGACTCAATCTCGCCTGCAGTCAAAATGCACCGTGTAGTCTACGTAGTAAACTAAAACTCCAGGCTTTACCACAACTTTTAAGAAAACCTCCTTCGGTTATCCGAAAAGCATAAAGTAGCTGTCGGTAACTGTTGTTGGTAGCCAAACCGGCTTAGCCTCTGGCCGCTATTACAATAGATGATAATGAAAATGATGGAACGTCCGAGTGACCGCATCAATGCAGAATAACACCGATACGGATTCTAATCTAGTGACTGATCTAGCTCTGTGAATCTAGAGAAAAACTTCCAATAGAGAACAACACTGCTGTACTAGTAAGTTCAACGTCTCGCCTTGTCGGGAATAGCTTTTGCCTCATGAATAGCCTTTAGGAGGCTGCGCCTCTCTTTCTGTGTTTCAGTCGGAAATTCCCTAACGTAATGACGTATATTCAGCAGCGTCAGCCTATAGCGTTTCTAGGTTTATCTAAAAGTGGGCCAGACGGCCCGACTGGGGAAAACTGTCTCAATTTAATCGAGCTAAATTTAAAAAAGAATAACGTGTAGCAACACATACTTCTCACGCTTGATATATAAAGAGTAACTTGCTAAGTTACCAAGCTGCAGAAATATAAAATCAAGCAATCCTTCAAAGCTCATCGTCGCCCATCTTTTACGACAGTCTGGTGGTGGTGAAAACTTACAAAAACTACCGGTGGAAGGTAAACAAGTAAAAAATCAACAGTATTATTGGATAACCTCTCTTACCGTAGACGGACGAATATTGGGGCTCGGTCGGATCCGAATACTGGTTAGCCATTTCACCCGGCTTGAGCTTGCTGATTAGGAAATACGTCGTCATATCGCCCTTCCCTTTGACCTTGACCGTTCCCCTACACTGAAAACGGTACTGGTCCTTAAGCAGATGGTAGACGTCTTCGGTGATTTGGCAGTGATCCGGCTTGCCTGTCGATTCCATTCGCGAGGCGACGTTCACCGTGTTTCCCCAAATATCGTATTGGGGCTTCCGTGCCCCGATCACGCCGGCCACCACCGGGCCGAGGTTAATGCCGACGCGCAACAAAAAGTTGTTATACGAGTTCTCGTTGATGTCGCGAAGACGCTCCTTCATCGCAAAGTACAGATCTGCTAGAACGGACAGATACGTCGCTGCTGAGTCGACCGAGTCCTGAAACAGAAACGACGTTCGCGTAGCAACATACTTTCTAAACTATATATATATAAATATATAGCGTTCCGGAATTCCTAAAGCAGTTGTCATATCAACGCGGCGACATAGAAGACAGTTGTGTCTGTCGCTCGACCCACGTAGGCTTCGTGCCGAAACTGCCGCCAGTTCATCTCTCTCTCGCCTCATTGAGCTCACTGTTCGATCAGCACCAGAGCTGCAATGTCAGCAACGACTCGTCTTCGTCTCAGTCTACGGGCGTTGTTGTTGTTGTCGCGACCACCGTCGCCTTCATCATTCCTTTTCGTTTTTCTCTCTAGCACATTCGAAGCGACAGCTTCTATAGCGGCAACACAACTATACTACAGGGGCCATATACAAAGACCTATGGGCACATACACTTTCCACGTTCACACTGGATTCGACTAGGACAAATTTTGCGAACGCTTTGCGGACGAGAAGTGCCGCCCCGTTTGGTTTGTCTTGTTTGGTCGAGGCGAGCGAGAACCAAACACAGAATTATTGTGATATTGTCAACACTAGTAGAAACACAGTTATTTCTACTGTTGTTGGCCCTGAACATAACAATGGTATTTTTGTTGTTGATGCTGCTGCTGTTATCAGTGTTGCTACAATTGTTGGCCCTGTTGTTAGCAGTAGTGCCAAAATTGTTTTGCCTCAGACCAATAAAAAACCTAGTTCTTCTAATGACAGTCTAACTGGCAATCCTTCGCGATACGTTGCGAGCAAAGGTGCGAAAAAGGGTCAGGTTTTAGCGGAGCTCGAAATAGAGAGAGAGAGAGAGAGAGAAAATAATGTAGTACTCACCAGTATGCGATATTCAGGCATGAGTCCAACAGCGCACATATAGGTGGCTCCGGTCGTTTTGATTTTGTCGACGGATTGAAACTTTTCTTCATCGAGCAACTGATCAAACTCAGCGATAATCTCGTTCAACAGTCGAAGACACTCGACGCCCTGCTGGTTGCCATCGAGCTCCATGTAGAACTCGGCAAAGTTCGGTATCGACGCAAACATGACGCCGACAGCGGTGTAATACTTATGGTAGAGCTCCTGTAGAGGATTGAAGGTCAAATCAACAGCTCACAATGAACAAGCCGACGACCATGACGATGGCAGCGTCAACCACAGGCGCTCATGTTAGCAAGCCACAAGCAGGCCGGAGGCACAAGAATTCTCATGTTATGCCGCACTTACTAGTAGTTCGACCACCGCCAGTAAAACATACTGTTATTTAGCTCCGGCTGTAGCACAGTAGTAACATGTGTGTGTTTCAACCGTTTCCGAAAATATCGGGAAAAAACCATATATACCAATTCAGAATTAACGAACGCGAAACAGGATGAACCAGAGAAGAATTAGGAATGCCCACGAACAGAACTCTCTTACAGTGTGAGTTTGTATAGCACAAAAACAGGCCAGTTGGAGCTTGCTATCGAAGCGGAGTTATATATTAGTAAATGTGACTATATATTTCATATACTCTTACTTATATAGACTTAAAAATGATTCTCAATTGTCTCTTTCTATTGAAACGGCAGGCGTCAACTAAGTGAAAAGGAATTTAAACAGTCAACATAACATTACCGTCACGCACTTGATGGTTGATATATATATATATATATATATATATATATATATATATATATATATATATATATATATATATATATATATATATATTTAAAGCAGGCTGTCTGCTAGCTTGGGTTGATAAAACTAGGATTTAAATGATCTACACATGAAGTAAGGTGTCGTATATATACGCCAGAACGCAAAATAAAAATAGGGCACGAAAAGTCAGTGGTAGGAGCAAAACTAGGATTAAATGTGATTAAGCAACCTTTCGGTTGCAAGACAAGTCAGTCGCAATCTAACCACCGGAAAAAGTACAGCAGAAAAACTAGTCTAACAATCGAGGAAGAGAACTAAACAAATACACAAGGATGATGAAACGGTGAGCTGTTTGCATTGCCACAGCTTCGGTAGCCACTCTCGACATTAAAGACATTTTTCGTCGCAGAAAACGGGAAACGCCCAAAAAATTGACGACGATGCCGATGTGAAGACAATGATTTAGATAGGTATTTAGCATAAAATATTAGAAATCTGACTCTTAGCACAGCGCCGTCCAGACAACGAACGCTTTACAAAGACAAGTCTAGGTAGCAGATTATGCGAAAGCCAAAAAGCTCTACTCAATGAATCCTAGCGTCTAAATTCTGCAAACGATGGAGCCGACTACGAAATTGTTCATGCAAAACTATTCTACCAAATGTAGGTGCTATTTCTATACCCAGTGTAAAGTTCTGCCGGTTATATTTTACATAATCTCTTTTAAAATAGATGCCACACCACAAACGTATACGATTGCAGTAAAATCGTATACGTTTTTGGTGTAAACGTATACGATTTTTCTACAATCGTACATTACATCTATACATAGAAACTCAATATATGTATTCTGTGGTGACGGGCATTGCCGTCAAAAAAAGCTATATTAACTTTTTCATTCTATTTGCTTCTTGTATAAACTTGCAACATGCGATGCTGATATCGCTCTTTGCTACAATGCATGTTAGTTTCTTCCACACCGCTTTGGCACTGCCAAAGAAGTCTGCCTCTCTCAGCCATAGGCGTCTGCTTTTGTCAGCCATAGAAAACACTAGACCTCTTCAGATGGTCGATTAAAACCCATCGAAATTTCACCGATACTCAAAGCATCTTGCAGGCGATTCCTACATTGGTCACCATCTCTATCGATCAAGACCAACAAACCTGGCTTCACAGACAAATTTATAGTACGTGCGGGGCTGGCTCTTACGAGCTCTGCGACAGAAATGGCCTCCAACCAGTCACCAACGATGGACGATCCAGATTGGTAATTGCAATCCTAATTTAATAAAAACAAACATCACACAGACTAACCATATTTACTAGTATAACTAATCATATGTCTCTTTATAATACATTATTAGCACGGCTGGTATGTTATAACGAACCATATTGTGGGTGTTCTGATTGCAGAGGAAGTGTACGGCGACGTGTGCTGGCAGAAGATTAAACAAGATCCTGCGGTTTCCCTCTTTGAGCTCGTGCATTTCGCGCTTTTCATCGTTCGCCTGCGAGTTCCATAGGAAGTCGAGACGAGCCGTCCATTCGACCTGCGCGACACCAGAACGGCACAACCATAGACACAATATAAAACTTACGTACACCGCGACACATGCATAAGACATGCGCACCACATGCTGCGTACGGCTGGGCACCCCGAAGTCAAACGCAGTTTGCATGATGGGTAAGCAGCTATCATCGCAAGTTAACAGTGATTATCGCTCTCGCAGTCACTGCAGGACAGCTGATGTCGTAGCTAATGAATGCGTGTATGTATTACTTACTTGTCGTCCGTGGATGAGAACAGCTAGCCACGTCGCGAGAATCGCCATCACGCCGACTACGTTTAGCGGAATCAACGGGCTGAAAAAACGATCGCGTCAATTAGCTGTCAGCGTTTTGCAGCGTTGGTCAAATGATTTCGTCTTGTTCGATCATGGCCGGTTCAAGAAAGTCGGCTCGTGTTCATCTTCAGCTTCGTACGGCGATCGAGTTGACTATTCGAGTCGTTAATCACGTATATATATATATATATATATATATATATACAGAGTTACTTACTGTGCTAGGTTGTCGTAGCAGAGGAAGAGGCCACCGAATCTCATCAAAAGAGTCGATGCAAACATCGCAGCAATCAGAGTTGCTAAAATCGCTTTGACGAAGATTGGCGTCCGCAGGAAGACGCCAACGGCCAGCAGACAAAGCATCGCTGTCAACGAAATGTACTGCGGAAGAGGACAGATCCTGGAGGCGTTTGCAGTTCCGTAATGCACACAGCCGCCCACACATAATAAGCAAGCGTAAGTTGTGCGAAGAGACGCCAAGAAACATAATGTCAATAATCAATATAGATACGCAAGACTGTTTCTGATGTTCATTTCAATATCTGGGAAGATGGGATCGTCTGCTTCTACCCTCAAGGACTCGCTCGCTAACCTCCAAATTACATGCCCCAACTTTCCCAGATTCGGAGAGTGGCAGAACTCAGCTTTGACACTTCAATAGAAGTGAAATTAAGAAAAAATAGCCTCCCCTCCCCTCATGGCGTGGCAGAACTATAGCCGAGGGCCACAAGAACTGATACACGCGCTCGTTCTGTCTGGGTACAGATAACACCCAATTCTTCCTTCAGTTTTGATTGCAACAAATAAATTGTCAATAGTTTTGCTAAATGATAACCGCAAGTACTAAATGCAGTCCAAACTGATAAGCGGTTGAGGTGTTATTTGTACCCAGACCAGCTTGACCAGTTGAGGTGTTATTTGCACCCACAAAGAGCTCGTATACCAGTGCCTGTAGCGCTGGGTAGGTAGGTTCGTGAACTGATTGTACGTAAACTTTGCAATGAGCCTAATTATGTAAACATTGCAATGAGTCTAAATTGTTATTGTTGTTCGCTTTTTCATTTTGTTGGTACTGCTTTGCGGAAGCAACATTTGTACGGCATCCCATGCAATATCGTCGAACCAGTAGTCATAGATTGCAAAAGTATCATGCACTATTAGCGTGCGGATAAAATCCATATCGATCTAAATCCAATCCGCCCCGTCGATATTCGATAGTCGTCTGTCCGTACTCGTGTGTATGAATGCGGCGCCGAATAGTCCGTTCTCACCTGTGGCTATCGCGATATAGCGGAGTCGCGGAGGCAAAGCTCATGTTGCTAGCTAGAGCCATTTGATGACGATTTGTTGACCGCTCCACTCCGCAACCTTCGACGTCGGTGTAACAGGTCAGCTTCGAAAGATAGTCAAACCAAAGGTTTAGCTTTGCTGAAAACGCACGACTGCTATTGCTGATAGTGATGGCCGTATGGGTCGGATATCTTGCATCGCGCCGACGTTTGTTTCAAGTCGTTATTGCTTAGCTTAATCGCCATGTTCCTGACCGAATCGTACCGTTTAGACGGTTTAGACAACGACGGTTTAGTTTATAAAGAAGCCCTTGGAAAATTTCTTGGCGACGACATATTTGCGAGTCGACCACGAAGACAAAAATACAACAACGACGACGAAAAGCTGCTCGGTGCGTTCAACAGCGCGTGATTTTTTTTTACGAAAGACCCGCCTTAAAATTCTGTCCTTCTCTCTGCATTACACCGCCTTGGTAAATTACGCGAGGCTCGACACATGCTAGCGACCATTTATACCTTCTAAAGATATATTCATCTATTATAACTTTTTTTTTAATGTCCGCGGTTGTTTTAGAAGCACTATTATTAGAAATGCATATCAACTTAACAAAAACGAGGCAAACTTTACCCGGCATATACTGAGCCTATAACCTCAGAACAGCATGCTGTACGATGTAGATGTTAAATCATTACTCCCTCCCCTTCAACAAGCGCATGTCGGTCTATCGTCCGGCTGATTCAGATCGCATATTTAAGTACACTAAAACTTCGCCTTGATTTTTCGGGAGATGCTGGGTCACGCCAGCATGACCAGCATAATATTGTTAACAAAACTACCCAAACACGATCCAGACGGATGCTGGAGAGTGACCACCTGCAAGTGCACAGCTGCAATATCTAGGTGTACATGTACGGAAAATGTCATCTCTTCGATGCAATGCTAACGTAATACCAAGCCTAGGGAGTGGGAAAGAGTTCGGCTTAGTGGGGCTCGTTAGCTCCATACTAGCCACGTAGGCTGCTAGTGAAAAATGTGCCTCAAGTCAAAAACTTATCTGAAATTTTCTGGAACAAGAAAAGTACGGAAGATTGGAATGCATTTGTCTTATATCTAGAATTAAAAACAATTTTTAAGGAGGTTGTTTTTAATTCTAGACTATCCTCCATTCTATATCTATGTGCATCTTTTGTTTTCTTCTTAGTTTCTTTTTTCGCCTTTCTGTGATTATAATAACTAAGAATCTTCGTCTAAATTTGGATCCCTCGTAAACAAGTTGGTTCATATTTGATACCGACAACGCAGAGATGCCACACAGGACTCATGGTTGCGTGAGTCTGTCCAGGTTGTACGGTGTAAGAGTCGCGGGCTATTTCCTACCTCTATTGCGCAAACACATTTAGCCCAATTGTCCACTCTTATGTGTTTCGGATAGCTCGTAAGTAATCATGATCACCAGCGAGCGAATTATATGCGCATACTTACCACGTTGACCTGTACGGTCAGATAGACTAGAATGACGGATAATATTGACGACGTGATGCGAGCCACCGAAAAGCGTGTGAAGTTGAACGAGAGACATCCCAGCCGTGCGGAGAACACAAAAATGAGCAGAAGGCAGAGCCAAAAGATGCTTCCAATCGACATCAGTAGTAGGAGAAGAGTTCTGCAGAAGCCACACAAGCATAAGCGAAGAGACGAAGGCCAGAAGCAACAACGGTGGAATTAGTTGTAGTCGTCCATTAGCAACTATTACTAATTATACTTCGGCGCCGCTACCTTAGAACTTACTTAAGTGCAACCTAGCAAATGCACGTTACCGTATATATATATATATATATATATATATATATTCTCGCTTCAGTTATACTTTTTTATTTAGAGACCATTTGCAAAGCTGTATGAGAGAAACGTTTATCACAGGCTCACGCTCCGCAAATCAGGTGCGTCGCTTTATTTAACTGTTTTAGCGTTCCTCAGTAAACGAGTTCTTTCATGAGCCCTAGCATCAATCCCAGTACTGATAAAACCTTACAGTAGTTAAACTGCCTAGTTAAGTATTTTATATAAGTATGCATTTGTATGTTATGGTTAGTAGCTATAATTTGAACATAATATGATCATGCATGTACCACGACGGCGGCATAGCTACTTTCGAAATCGCCGAAACTTGCAATACAAGCCGAGATTTGTAGGGGCCGGAATTAGTCTACAGTCACGATTTATGCTACCTAAATAAAATGTAAAATAGGCAGACTGCACGTTCGTCTAGTTAGCAGAAGTTAAGTTCCACCTAGCACTGTTTGCATGTCAAACTGACTTTGAAGCTAGAAGGCAAAACTAATAACTTTGAGCAAGAACTCGACACATTTTTGTAGCGCAAAATATTATGTTCCTCCCACCGAGACGGCATTCTCCCTCTAAACATTTTATGACAGATGTTTCAGTAAATATTGGCCCACCCTCTTATCTCCTGTAGCAAGCGCCAATCTTCTCTCAAAATGTTGAGCAATTTTTCGTCGTCGTGATCACCCCCCCCCCGCAATGTCTTGAACCTAAGGGGTGAGAACAAATGTGAGTAACCGACGCTTAAATACCTTGTGCACTCGGCCGCTACCGCATATCCAGGGCGGGTTGCGCCCGTACTGAACAATGAAGGGGCTATTGAACCGGTTTCGGTCGCATCCCACACCAGCATTTGGCCCCGCTCGAAGAGGGTCAAGGTTATGCCATCAGGTCTCCTTGAACTCTGGGGACCGGAAGGTCTATGGTGACATAGGGAGTCGACCTCTTCATCACATCTGCACCGGTAAGCGGAGACAAACTCAGCTCCAAACCTCAACCCACGAGTATCCGTATAGACTTATCGTCCAGGGAGTACCCAGCTGAGCGCTCGGGAGAAGAAGGCCTAAACTAAGAGGTCGCCTTGCAACCGCAGGTTAAGCGTACAATCTAACGCAAAGCCCAACTTCAAGTAAATTTCTTAGTGAGCCAAGAAGGCTAAGCAGTTGATTCCCCTTAACAAGAAGTTCAGCCTCGACGTGGGGAAGCATGCACGTAGAAGATGCAACCCCTAGGAAAGGGATCAAATTCAATCTCGAGTTTTTCTCTTCCTCGTTTAATTGTCGGACCAAGGTGGCAAGATAACAGGGGCAGCCTAAGGATATCCAGGTGACCGTCTGTTACGCGGCAATCCGAAAGTAGATTCTGTATAGCTGTACCTAAACCGATTATATGAAACTTACATTTGATTGAGTTCAGCTCCAAACCACTGCACGGCGAAACTTAATATCTTCTTTATGTCCTCGCGGACCGTACTAATGTCACCTCCGATGATACCATCGTCCAAATACCATGTGTCACTAGAGGAAGTACGTATGTGATATATAGCTGGACGTAAATCAGGAGAGCGTACAGAGAATGATCGAAAGATCCAGTTTGCGCGTTGAGAGGCCTCCGTGGCAACATCGGTGATATGTACGGAGTACCTTAACATTTAGGCGGGCACTGCCTCAGTGTGCAAATGTGCAATTATTGAATAAATTCAATGTTGTATTCCCACTTGTTGCCCGAGAGAACTCCGGGGTCTTTAACAAGTTTGCTCAACTCTTGACCCCTGATGTTGTAGGAGTGTCTTGCATTTTCATGTCCGAAATGTAGAACTCTACATTCATGAAAAGGTGTAAATCAAGGACCATCTGCCGGCGTTTAAAAGCCAGCATTAAAAGCGTTTAACGCCGTCTGAAGACAACATCTACCCTCTAGGATACGCGTTGGACAGTAATGTTTCACATCATCTGCGCATACTTTAGCTTCAACACATTGTGGAAGTATATATTTTAGTGATTCATTTTATAGAATATAGGTCCGTGGCCCGAGGACCGATCCTTGCGAACAGCGGGATGACATTCGACCCACTAAAATACTGTCCAATGACGCGAACCCAGAATGTCCTGTTCTGAGGAAACGAAGTTAGCCATCTTATTGTGTGCTTCCAAATTCCGAAGTGCGGCAAAATTAGAAGCAGTTTATAGTGCGTGGCTGACTCAAACGCTGACTTAACATCGAAATAGACAACGTCAAAGCAATCCGAGTCGTTTCACATTTTTGTCCAATCAAGTTGAGTTTTCAGGACCTGCATTGCCTAAACCATTGATATTTAATACATAAACCGATAAGCACACTGAGCCTCCGATATTAATCCTTGGTTGTCAGCGTTTGCACTGCTGCTGTCTATATAGCTATCGCAACTACGTTTTTAAGAAGTTTGCTGGCTATTACCGCTAGCGATACGGAACCCTTATTCGCTGCATCTGCCTTTTTACCTTTCTTATGTACAGGATGCATTATAGCGGTGTAAGACAGGTCCGGTACAGTACCGCCTGTTGATGACCGAAGAAAAATGCAACTTAAAGGCTCACATATTAAATAGTCTAATTTCATGAAATGAATTTAATCCTTCAGGGGACATGCTCGTGTGTTGGCCAGGTCCCGAAGATGTTTCCACTAATTTATGGGGGAAACATCCTCATCATTTATGATGTGAGGGGACGATGATTTTTCTAGTATAGGCGGTGCCAGTTATAGCCAGCGCTCGTGTAGCTCCTCGTAGGTGTAAATGACGGCTTGTCGTAGAAGCTCTGCGACCCGTTGCAAACGTTTCATCTTTACGTTTGATGGAATAAAGTGAGTCATCAATCATAATTGGGCTTTTCTTCTCGACCTCGCATAGCTTGACACCCTCGTCAGATCCTGGCTGCGTATGATTGCACTTTCGCTCAGTATCCGTTGGTGCAGAGAAGCTCTGGATACGTTTTTTGAATGCAAGGTACTTTCGACGGCTCACAACGACGGTTTTGAGAACACTGTGAAGTTTACACAGGTATATATTTATCGACCAGTTTTTATTTTGGGTATACATGAATCTATTAGAAAACAGGTCTTGCTTCGTAAAAGTCTAACATCAGGCCCTGCGTTAAAACGGGATCTTCCGTGTCCTCGGGTCTTTCGCATGTGTTCTATCTAATGAAGCGAAAGTTCATGTCACGCCTATTTCGACAGTGCATTTCAGGTTCATCAAATTTTATAATTCTTCCGTTAGAGTTGACATACTAGCAACTCAAGCGATCAATTATCTGTTGAAGAGTTATATGCAGCAATTAGACACATTTTGGTGTCATACATGTCGAGAGCGGTCGCTACGATCTTCGATATGTAATGGGATGGGTCCACTTTGGTACAGAACAAACTGCGGCGGACCAGAACAAGGACTCCGTCTTCTCTGGATCCTTGAGTCCGTCGAAATACTTTGTTAGCACTTCCTTGACTCAACTCAGCGTTGTTGACAACGGCTTAAGAAAGCCACGTCTCTATCACCATGAGTCTAGAACATCTGCCTTTGCAAAGGATCGTAGGTTTATCAACACGCACGTAAGCTCACAGTGAGTTTGTTGTAGCTGAGGGATAGTCCGGTTGGGGTGTTCAACATTCCTGAAATAGTTGCTGGTGAGTCATGTGGAGGCTGAGTAAGTATTCTGAACAATGTTTGAATTTGGCTAAATGTAGTCTGCCACATGAGTTCCTTCCGCCCATATATCTCTATCGAATAGATTGTCACAATCTATGTCAATAATTTATGGACGTAGAAGGTCCAACCCGCCTTACCAATTTTTTTTTTTACAATTCAACAATTCAAAAGGTGAGTGGGTTGACGTTAGCTTTAAAAAGTTCAAAACCGTTTATGCGCCTGCCGAGAGACAAAGTCCGCTAGCTTGCATTGCATTCGGAGATTCGAGATTGCGATCGATCCTGAACCCTATTTTTGCGGGGTTTTCTATCACAGAAGACCGGGACAAGAGCATTCCCGTAGTTCATACCCTTCTCCTGTACGTGAATCTTACTTGTCTGCGTTTTGTTCGCGGCCTTTAATGGTCAACTGGATTTATGCATAACTTTTAGCGCTTCCACTATGCGATTCATCAGCGCGCCACCGGCTTCGTTGGAATTTGCCCTCGCCAAAAATAAGCTGATTCACAAGCGCCATTTTCCACTGGAGAGACTGGTTGTATTGGCGATTTGCACTTGTAGTTAAGCCTATTCTTACTTGATGGCTTAATATCACTAAATGTAAGTCCACTACACTTACAATGAATCCACGACGCAAGGGCGGTGCACTTCAATATCGTTTGACACCCATCGCGCCTTTGGTCATCACAGTTGGGACAGGTAAGCGCTTCTCGCATTTGTCACGGGCCATGTTAGATGCTCCTTGTAAAGGTAAAACCTCGGCTATTTTCCAGGAGCTTGCCAAAACACGTCCACTGTTTACACATATATATATATATATATATACGTGACCGTGAACCGATTCTGCCATCTGGGCGTTGACTGTACTGTCAAAGAAACATCATTTAAAACTCATATCACCCAACGCATCGCCAAAAACACTTCACTTACGTAAAAGATTCCCAACACTCAGAAATTACTCTAGCGACTGCATTAGTCCCGTTCAACATCAAGGTAGCCGTTACAGTCGCTTCATTACCTGACTATCGAACAACTCGAATAGATTGATAAGTTCAAAATAACTTCCTCAATGGGTTATCGGGTTACCCCGCAACGCGCTACAGTCTAGTCTACACATTTTCGGGCACCCTATCATTAAAAATATAGTGTGGCGACTTCAACTGTCTCTCACTCCCGCTATGCAGGAGTTGAGGATGCGCTGTTCGTTCCGAGAAGATGTGACAAATACCCAGCGATTTCTATAATATGCAGGTGATCATGTCTTGCACATCAGCTACCATGGGACGGGGACGTTGCTTAGACACAGGCAAGAGAAAAGACTCTACATGACTGGGCTGTCGCCTGGACCCACCCCCCATCCGGAGACAGCCGCGGTCGGTGGACCCGGTTCTTAACCCTAGATCTCAATATCTGGTATAAAGGCCCTGTTCAGGGCCCTCTAACCTACAACATGGCACAAGTCCTGGCCGGGCGCGGCCAGTTTCGGGTGTATATGTGCAGGATTGGTTAATTCTCAACGGATACCCGTGTGCTCTGCACTTCCGGAGAGCTGGATGACGTGGATCACACAGTGGCCAACTGTTTGGCACTGCGCCACTTCCGCACCGGTACCAACTACACAGGGGCTGGGGAGAAGACACACTCCATTGTCACGAGGATGATGCCCAGCCAGTCTGACTGGAATGAGGCACTCAAGTACTTAGATGCGTTGATGCGGGAAAAGACGCACTTGGAGGAGGTTCGACGAGCGCGGCTGACTCGCGCGGCCCCGCGCCCCTCCAGTTCAGTACAGGGAGTCATAGGACTTCGACACCACACAATATGCTGTTCGTTGCTTCCATTACAAGCAATATTCATTCGTTACGTTGATGGATGTACAGTGTATCACTTTGATACCTGTTTAAACTTTGATTCGAGCTTCAGGCAACTTTGGCCGTCTGGTCGGCGCTTGATTTGCGCCATTTGCTAAAATAAGTAAGTGATGGTCTATTTAAACACCTATACATTGAGTCGAGAAACAGCCTAATATTCTCATCAAGCACATCAACATGTGTTCAACGTATTATTTTCCAATGCCAAAGCGTGGCTATGGATCGGCAAAATGCCTCGCAAATACGTCCTCCGGACTTATGCATTCGTGCTTGTTCCACTGTACAATATACTACTGATTAATTGAAAACGCAGGGTAGAGCCTCACCCAGATTCCGACTCTAGTCTGAGTCGATTTCAGTCGATCAGCAACTACTTTATAAATAGTACCGGTGTTCGTCATCGCGCCTGCGAGCATCAAAGACGCTACCGACCACAACAAAAGTAGTCGCATGGATACCAACGCGTGCTGCTAAGCAGTGTATACCAAAGTGGTAGTTTTCGATGAAATTGCTGGAAGCGGATCCTAGCGACAAACTCAACGAGATGTCGATGTAGCCCATGTCCAGTTTCTGAAGCGCGTAGATCGTAATGAAAGCGGCACCTTGAGCAACTTAGCTAAAGACACCACAACCAGGCAAGACGGCTCTATGGAGCTGCACAGAGCAGTGAAACCAATTGCGTTGGCACATAACCAATATTTGCATCTTCGGAGATGCCAAAGCAAAATGACTCATGACCTAATATAAAGATAAGAACTTTTCAGTTGTACCCCATGGGCCGGTCCAGGTAGAACAGGGAATTACTGATTGGGTAAGCCGATCATATCGAACTACGTCGACGGTGGCTCTACTTATTCTCGCAAGACAGCTTCTTTCGGGGCTGCTCGCCGGCACGAGGTTCGCACAGCTGCTGGACACGGAGAGAGGCCACGCTTTCTTCAGAAACGCCATTCTAACATCCTGGCAGGAAAAATGGGAAAATGCGTAACGCGTCTAGTACAATTTCCAGCACGAGAAACTATCTATTAACGCAGGATCTGACCACTATTTAACTACTGCATATCAACGCAGGTTCTGACCGGCCACAGGTAGTTCCAGAGCTTACCTAAGCCGGACACGGACGATCGATTGGGATGCCTGCGCCCTCTGATAATCATGCAAGACGGAAGACGTGGAGCACACAATCATGCAGTGAACCGCTCTTGCCCGCAAAAGGGCCGCGCCCCAACAGCAGTAAGAGGCCGCCACCTGAATGAAGCAAGTGGTGTCGCATATGGTGGCCGTTGAGACTGGGTGGAAGGAGGGCCAAGCTATAAAAGACACTCTGATGTCCCGAAAAATCGCATTAGCCAGGGCCAGAATGGACCGCATAGAAGAATGCTCAGGCAGGACGCAGGACAAGGGGAGCAAGGAAGACGGAGCAGCTAGGCTTTCAACACAATCTCAATGCAACCTCTTATATCGGCGTGAACATATATATAGCGCTAACAAGCAAGGCTCCGCCTTCTCGGGCTCGAAGAAATACCACGCACTTCCGAACCTAACAGGGCGAGGGGGAACCCGAGCCTAATAGGTTTATAAGTCCCACCTTAGTCGCCGCTAGCTGCCGGCGACGCAGATGCATTATGAATTTGCGAGACACGTCATATATATATATATATATATATATATGTTGTTTGCTTGTCAAATTGCTTAGCCAAGATTATAATTCTACTTATCTGCAGAATAAACCTATTTTTTTAACATCGAACCTACACTGATATCTACGGAGAATTGTTAACAAGAGTCTACAGCTATTGATCCAAAATATATTCCATTGTCGAACATAGCTAATAATGGCAGACATTATTCATCAGAGCGTCACTTCAGAACTAACCTTGGCAGGATGACTAAGTGAAGCGCCGATAGAAATATTGAGATGAGCAGGGTGCAGGCGAGGCTGCTCACAAAACCCAGGTCGCGTTCCTGGTGGTACTGCAAGAAATAAAATGAAATGACCAACTGATTGGTCAGTCAAACTGTGCACACAATATACGTTCGTGTGCATATGATGTCCTTACGGAGTCCGGTGGTGATGGATAAATGCATCAGTCATCAGAGTAGCAGGAGCAAAACAGGAGTCTTACGTGACTCAATCATACCGACCACTTACCCTTCGCTCTTTGTCGTCGTCCTTAAAGCACAACGTCAACAGATTGACGTGGTTGGATTTCTCCTGGTCAACCGAGCGTGCGTTAATAGCCTGCGAAAGGTACTTGTTCACCCTGTTGGTCGGCTGGTGATACGTTTCTGAATGCCTAAACAGCCAAAACAAAAAAGCAGTAAGTCGCAATTCGCCGCGGCCATATTACTCCCGTTATTAGCAGCATCAGTAAATTTAAATCGACACCTAATACTACCAATAATAGTTATAAGCACAGTAACCGCAACAATTAGCAGCAGAACAACAATTACGCAGGCGCAACTGCAATAGCCATGACTGCAACAACTACAACAACTCTACTGAAACAACAAAGAAAACAGCAACGTGAAACATACCTTTTTTTGAAAGGCTTCCGTATCTTGTCCATCTTCCCCTAAAGTTCACAAAAATGCAGAAATATATATTATATATATATATATATATATATATATATATATATATATATATATATATACTCGGTACAGCCATGTAGGCCATTTCGTCAAAGTTGATTAGGGCGGTTCTAGACATAATCAATCACACTTATTGGGAGTGTGCCTTGTGGTACCTAGTCAAATGTACCATGCTCATGCTGAATTTATTTAGACTTTTTCATAATAAAACAGCAGTGTAGTGCTCAACCCGATTGAACAATCAAGGAGGAAAAATAACTTTACCCGAGCAGGATCTAATCCTACGCACAACGTCTAAATTTTTCAGAACCTATACATATATAGGAGTGTACCACATACATGACTATATATGTATATATATATATATATATAGTCATGTATGTGGTACACTTTTTGACGGTGGTAGAACATGGCCAAAAATATGTTTTCAATGAAGGGGGGGGGCTTTCGCATGCAGTACATTTTAATTTGTTCATTACGCGCCTCTGATGGACACATTTGGGAGAATGCGCATGTCACAGGGATAATTTTAGTATCGATGGTGGGTCGATCCGTGATATGATTGCCGTAAGCCGCTTTCTCCCGCCCAGATGTTAGGGTGGTTAGCGGCCGCCGCATACGGACCGTACACCAGACGCTTAGTTTCATCCTCTACGAACGCGAGCACCTATAGGGTCCATAATCGGGGGCGGAAAAAACGGCTTACGGCAATTAAAGCACTACTACAGGGCATTCCAAGACCCCTATTTTGTCGCACTGTTCTATCCGTGCGTTTATCGCGTTTAGCGTCTTCATCGGACAACTCGTTACCTCGTAATTTTTTTAACAGGTTCTACCACTCTCTAAAAGAAGTGTACCACAAACTGCCACACCATGTATACGAACGCGTTTGTATACGGGGCAGGCGCATACGAATCGCTAATGACTACATTATGTGTGTCGTATCTGTTTTCGATAACCGATCTTCTATCAACTACGAAACTATCGTGTGCTCAATACTACGATCGGACACTCTCTTAGTACTTCGATATAGAACCATATACAAGGGCTAACGCAACTACGCTTATATACGTTATATATATATATATATATATATATATATATATATATATTTATTTATATATATATTTTTTAATTATGCAGTAACCAGCATCTGAAATATACACACTTATATTACAGCTTCTCTGCATCACTTTCGTCAGTGGTATCGCTCTTTTGCACTGTTGGAGGTGATACAGATCACACAATTATCTAAACAGCTTACATTTACTATCGGGCGTTATTTCGTGAAACCCATTTCGTGTACGTAACTTCATATGAGATTCATCTATTGCAAACCCAGTAACGTAGTACGTGCTGCAACATGGGCGTTTCAGTCGTTAGAGTCTCGTAAAAAGCCAATTAATATTCGAAAGCTTATTTCAGCAAGATAAAGTTCTGAGGCTCTTTACATATATTATATATGTAATTTTTTTTGTTTGTTCCTTAATTACCCCGAAAAATCAATTTTGAGCAGACGGGTTTGCAATTTACCAAAACAATAATTAGATTGTCACTTGTTTGATTCTCATGACAGTGAGCTCACCAACGTGGATGTATTTTTTGTTGTTTTTTTTGTTTTTCCGTAAGGCTAATGCCCGTGTACGTTTTTTTTTTCATGTCATGGCTGATTTTTAATTAATTTCGGCATGTACCTTGTCTAAATTGGAAACCATGCAAACCAATTTAGGAAGGGTCGGCCTGGGTCTCGAACCCGGGCCTCCCAAATGCAAGGCAAAGGCTTTGCCATTAAGCCATCTTACTCGGTTTTTTCATGTTTATATCAACTCAACGAACCTTTTTATTGTTGTTGTTTGTTCCAGGCTTATCGACAGCTCCCATGAGAGGGTTAAGCTGAGCAGTCAGGCAGGCGACCCTGTCGCTGTTATTATTGTCCTGGTGGCAAAGAACATCCATAATAAGCACACATACAAACACACGCATATATACATACGTCATACACGTCACAAACTATTACCATTACTATGCATCCCCCTCTTTGTATCAAATAAATTGTAAAAACTTGTTAGTTCATACGTACCACGTCTACACTCGACAACAATGCAAACATTTTATATAAGGTCAGTCATCATCGCAGTCTGTATTAGATTTGCGCGAATTATATATATATATATACATATACATATGTATACATATCTAACAGGGAGAACGGTACAAGTAACATTCTAATCGAAATGCAGGATCTGTAACTGTTAACAGTTAAAAAGGATAGGTGATTTTGTGTGTTAACTGTAAACAGTCACATATGTCACGTATAATGAGCGAGTGATCACTACACGAAGCAGACCTTCTATGCTTAGATCTTTTGGAATCCGCTGCTGTCGTTCACAGAGGTAGACCCCTGCCCTGTCTCGGTGTGGGTCCAGCCTTCTAAACAGAAGTGTATGTCCAACCATAGTGTTGGAAATATGTGATGGCCCCTTTTCGATTTGTGAAGTCCGGGTCGGACTAGGGTGCCTGCTGGTATTTCGATTTAGACCGACAGGACATCTAGCCGTGGTCAGTGCGATTACACTGCTGCGATGGGAGTGTTAGTGTAGCCTCACTTGAAAAAAAAACAAAGACATTTTGCTTCAAAAAAGGTAAGATTAATCCAGTCGGACACTTTCCTAAGACTCAAATGGCACTCGAAAAACCGCTTAACGCTCAAAAATTGCCAGGCGGAGCGACAAAAGTAAAGGCTTATTCAGTATGCAAAGGGTTAATCAAAATACTACTTTTTTTCTGCTCCGAGGTAAATACAGTTAGATATCGTGGCTAGGGGCAGCGAGAGGAACGATCACAACGTACTCATAAATCGCAATCATCCAGCAGAGACGGAATTCCTCAATCTCAATGAAGGACAGTCCGATATCCTTCTTAGTTTATCGAACAACGCGATGAACTGTTTTTACAAGGGTTAGTATGGGTCCCTCTAGTGTCGCCTGAATCGATTTCGGTTTTGTGACTGTTGCTGATTTAGTGGTCGTTCCGTGAGTCGATTGGGTCCTCATCGTATTTTTTATCCTCCCCTTGACTGGTCGGCAGTCAGATTTTGGATGTTTTCTGCACAGGACATTCGTTAAGTAAGCAGTCACCTTTTATGCTGTTAGGAGACATCACTCTTGAATAATGTCAGTATAAGGTCTGCAGCTAAGCTGCTAGGACAGTCTTACTAAAAGTTTTAGTTACCGTCAAAATGATCAGGATTTTTTATTTGGGTTTCCAAAAATGAGCTGGAGGTATACGGCCGCATTTAAAAAGAAACGGATCAAATATAGAATAACACAATAAACCCATTAAACAGATTGCAAAGAAAGAAACGTTTCTACAGAAACAGACACAGAACTTAGACCCGCCATGAACCGACGGTGAAGGCGTGCACCTAGGTGGCAGGGCTATCCACAACAGCAACGTTAGTTTCAATGCGCGCACAGCAGATTTCCAATATAAGTTTACACTCAACGCTCATATCCGGAACAAAAAAATCTAAATCGACCTGTTCTGTTTCATCCAACCTGAACATAAAGGAAAAAGCTGTAAAATTTCAGTCTGCGAGTCAAATCAGCCAGCGAGAAATTTTGTCGAACAATATATATATATATACACGGAAGGCTAGCAGCCCGCCTCAACTAAGCAAGGCTGATGAGAAAGAAAGAAAAAGTTGACAGTCTCAGCAGCAAAAAAACAGCCAGCTGGACAGAAGCAGACAGTGGAGAGTGGTAACGGCGTTGGCAAACCAACTTTCGCTAAAAGAGGGACCCTAATTATTGTCGTGGGAAATCCCAAGCAAGAGCCAGCTCCCCTGAGTCTGCAATCGTTCGCCGGCGTTTGAGTCACTTGCCGATTAAGTGGCTCCAGATAAACACTGAAGTGATAGTTCTTGAACCAGTACTACCGTCTATAGTCTAGACCATTTACATTCGGAAGGTTAATGGACGAGTCCAATCGGAATCGGACTCGTCCAAAAAAATGGACGAGTCCGCGATTCCGACGCTGTGGTTCCGCCAGTCACAATAGAGAATATTGCTATCAGCCCGTTTGCTGTTATTTGTGCAAAGGTAAGGCTATGAAACGACCGTGCTCCGTGGTCATCTATTCAGCGGCTAAGTCGTATGGAACTTTTGAAGAAAATCCGCGAAGCATGCAATTCAGAAACAGCCCATGGCCTTACCTGTTCAACGTTGCGCGCCCATGGTGAACATAAAGCCCGCCGCAACTTTTGACAGGCGCAGTTATGCGACGGTCGTCCAAAATTGTGGCAAAGTGTTTGTAAATCATTACTGTGATCCTACAGCGTGGCAGCCCCCCCCCCCCAAGTCAGCTTGTAAAGCCAGTCACTGGCGACATGATTAATCTTGCCCACTGCATACAAAGCATGGCCGCAAGATCTGAGGCCATCTGCCCGTCAGAGCAGATGGCCTCGGCGTTCGCACAGCCAAAGATTTGACACTGTTGTGCTAGCTGGGCTCAGCCACAGATTTAAAAAAAAAACCTCCCTCTTACTTTAAGTACAAAAGACGTCTGACAAGGCTAGACTCTAAGTACGATGCTGGGAAATAACACAGTCCGCATCGTGTCTGGTTTGCGGCTGGGGAAAAGGTTTTGTTCCGCTCATCTTTGCAACCGGTGTCGGTTTCCCATAACAACAACAGCAGGGGAACACGCTCTATCGTGCCGATACAGCGCCGACCGCCACCCACGTCACTACGCACTAAACGACGTCGTCGTCTCTGCCGTACACCGCTAAGTGCACAGGTGCCGGCCGTGAAAAAGCCACTCGGCCATAGCGTCAACAGTGGGGTACAACCGGACGGTAAAACACTAACCCCTTGGGAGAGAGGTCGCCTACTTGTATGGGACGTCACCGTGTCATGTACACTTGCCAGAAGCTATGTTGCTCGAACTAGCCGGGAAGCTGGTGCCTCTGCTTGTCTTGCAGAGGATTGTAGGTTTGCAACGTACAAAGAACTTATTCTGCAGTTAATCGTCCAGCCAATCGCCATGGAGACGTCTGGACTCATGGTCCAGAAAACGCAAAAAAAAAAACGCTTTTCAAAGAGCTTGGAAAAAGGCTAAACGCGGCCATAAAGGATCCTCGTTTTGGAAATTACCTATTGTAGTGCGTATTGATCGAGATTCAGCGGGAATGCGCGGCGTCAGTCGAAGGGTCCCTTCCTTAAGTCGCAGGCTCTCTCATAGACTAGCTCTACTATTTCGATATATATATATATATATTGGAACTAGGCAATCAAATACATTCATGGCCTGCTTCAAATAGGTACAAAATTGACTTGTCTCTCCATGCGTGTTAACAAAAAGTGGAAAAATAGAAGTGAAGTAATTTATCTTGCTAAAAAATTACCATTCACTTCATTTTCTTCTGTTCTTTCGTTACTGCGAATGATAGTCAGACCAGTGTCAGTCCATGTCAACAAATGCAGCCTTGCTACCAAGTAAGTTGTGCATATATATATATATATATCGTGGCGACATTGTGGGGCGGAGAAAACTTTGTTTTTAATAAAAGAAAAATGTTAATTATATTGTACGTAAGAGCTCAAACATAAGACATAACCGGATCTTGATTTTTCAAACATTCCTCAATGCGACCACCTCCCTTCCCTACCCAGCATTGGATGTCTTTCGACGAAGCAGAACTGCTTCTGAACACGGTGGTTTCTCAATTGATTATTTCGCTCCCTTCCAATTGCACATTATGTAATGCTATATCATCCTGTCACATCGGCCATCAAAAAGGCCAGTCACATTAGCATATCAAAAATTGGTAATTTCACTCTCACTGTTAAACAAAACAGCCCCCCAATTCCAATGATGTTTTTTGGAACATATACATATATATGTTCCAATTTCCAACTTATTTGCCTCCTAAAGGCGTGTGCTCATTATGTGCCACATTATGTCATACCCCTATATATATATATATATATATATATATATAGCGCTGTTGGTAAGCGAGTGTCACATGTACCAGTGCTAAGCTGGTGATTTTCAGATGACGACTGACCTGTTGCTGTAACGAGGCGGGAAGGTGATTGTGTTGCTGCTGCTGATGATGGTGAAGGTGGTGACTGTTCGATGTGGTGTGGGGACCGGGATGCTGCTGCTGATGATGATGTGCAGGCGGCGGCCCGTTGAGATTCGAGAAGGGTACGTCCACACTGAACCGGATCGAGTGCAACAGCTGCACGACGACGTTCGACACGTTCTTAAACGATAGCTTCCGCCCCGTCATTCGGCGCATCTGCAACAGGTCGTACCAACACAAAAATACACGCACACCTTTGTGAATATATATATATATATTTAACATCCGAACGTTTTCGATAGCATATCCAAGTATGCAAGTGTGAGATGAAGAACTACGCAGATAATCCAGAAGAAAGAATGATAGGTAGGGAAATACAAAGCGGAGAGCGAGTATGTAGTATCGAACGTGAACCGAACGAAATAAAAATACCACACAACACAAACTCATCCCTCTAGATCTATAGAACCCAACTGTAAGGTATAAAAATAACGCGAGGAGAGATATATATATATATAGGCAGCAGGCGCGCAAATTACCCAATCCCGGCTCGGGGAAGTAATGACAAAAAATAACAATGCGGGTCTTAAATAAGGCTTCGTAATTGGAATTGTACATTCTAAATCCTTTAACGAGGAACTATTGGAGGGCAAGTCTGGTGCTAGCAACCGCGGTAATTCCAGCTCCAATAGCGTATATTAAAATTGTTGCGTCTAAAAAGCTCGTAGTTTGAAAACTTGCCTTGACTTGCAATAGGTCCACATGGGCCACCGTTTGTCGAGCGCAAATATGGATGACTGTTTTTGCCGGCTTAATTGTTTGGCTTATAAGAGTTATCAAATCTCACTTTGATTTAATTAGAGTGCTTAAAGCAAGTGTATTACTTGAATATAAATGCATGGAATGATGAATATGTTATTGTTCTATTTGTTGGTTTTGGAACGATGAAATGATTGAAAGGAACTGATGGGGGCATTCGTATTGTTGTGAGAGAGGTGAAATTCTTAGACCACAGCAAGACGAACTACTGCGAAAGCATTTGCCAAGAATGTTTTCATTGATCAAGAACGAAAGTTAGAGGTTCGAATGTGATCAGATACCGCCCTAGTTCTAACCATCAACTATGCCAACTAGCAATTTGCTTACGTATGTTTTACGACTAAGTGAGAGGCATATGTATATATATATATATATATATATATATATATATATATATATATATATATATATATATATATATATATATATATATATATATATATATATATATATATATATTATATATTATATACATGTACAACGCATACATATACCGACGGGCAGACAAACGGCCCGCCTCCGACCCGCAGGAAAGCATAGGAGAATGGGGGGCAAGCCGTCAACTTCGTGCATTCTCTCTAAAAACAGTACCGCTCCCACTGGATTTGGCGGCCACGGCGAATCTGCGTCAAAGCAGTTCTGCCCTTGCACACGCCACGCCCATTGAGTCAGCGAACAGCAACGACGTCGGGGGGCTTCGCCAGGCCGCTCCCATCATCACCATCATGGAGCTCATTCTCACACGCTCTCCTCGCGTAGAGAACGCAAAACGGGGGCAAATAAAGCAGGGATATCTTTTTTTTAAGGGATTTTGGCGAATTCGACGGCTGTGGCCGGACGCTTGGCAGGCCGGCTGTGTGGCCATCTCCAATGCTACGCGGAACGGTGACCGTCAAAGGAGACTTTACGGCCTCATGAGAGTAGTGGAGCGAGACGAAAGAAGCAGAAGAAGACGGGGAAAAAGAAACTCAGCTGTTCGGTGAAGCAGCCAGACTAGAAAGCTTCCCTAGAAAGGTACGCTCCATCGGTCACCAAATTGAGTTCGCTCCAACAACAAAGCGACCGCTCTCCGTCACCTCCCCCCCCCCCCCCAACCTCCTTCCACGCCACGCCACCGACCCGGCACCTCCTTAGACGGAGCGCTGGCCTATTGGCTAAGCCGAGAACCGTGCGTTGAGACGTCCGTCCGTCCACCTACTGCTCACCACCTCCCATTCTTCACCTGAGCTCACCGCCAGCAGCAACAGCAGCAGCAGCATCGCCTTCGTCGGCCGAAGCAAACAAGCACACCACAATTGGTCTTGCCTAGGCATACTTAGCAATCGAGTCGAGCATCCTGTCGTCACTGTCTGTGTAATAAAATCGCATTTAAGCCTTCTTAGGCCTCCTTAGGAACGTAGGCGATGTTGGCGCACTTAGACGAAGATTTATACGACTACCGATTGTATGGAATATGAAAACATGCCTATATATAAATATATATACATATCAAAAAAAAAAATATATATATATATATATTACTTTGCGATTAGTTCTATCCTGACAGTAGCGTATCTTTTTATGTTCAGCAGCAAGCTAACTTTAGCGAATGTTTTATTATATTTGTATGTTGGTCTCACTTGTGCATCAGTTTAGTCCTCTGTCGCTGCGGCTAATGATCTACCTGAATAGAGTTAAAGATGACTTTTCGCCGACGATTCGGTGGCGGCACGATGAAGTAGGTTGTGATGCCGTGGTCCCGAAGATACGCACTGCGGTCTTCGCCTCGACCAGGTTCCACTTGAAAGTCGTTGTTCAGGTGTTTGAGTGTGGCGGCCGTGATGTGAACTCGACTGTAACAATTCATTCATTATTTTTATTAACATTATACTATTTTTAGTGCTACCTCACTGTAAGCAGCACGCGGAATATATTATTGCTATATACTCTCAGTTGTCCGACAAGTAGTGTACTGTACATAGGTGACAGTGAATCAGACGTCCTCCACACACTTCGGGAAAGCATCGCTCACCAATCCCGAATATAGAAAGCAGGAAACAATTTTAACAAAGACAGAATTCATACAGATTCATCCAGAAGTACAAATTCTTCAAAAATACATATATATATAGAAGGACATCTAAATAATAACTTTTTTGGAACATTTCTGCCTTTTCATAAAAATATTTTATAAAATGTATATATATATATATATATATTAAGCGTATAAACGTACTCATACTACTTATCCCCGGATTCCTATTTATTTGTGCCTGTTACCGCGTATATATTGCTTTCTGCACTGCTGAAACGTAACATCCGCAATAAGTGGCTGGAGTGTTACGTTAATAAATGTAAGTATATGTTCCTGCCTTGCCACCTATGTTATTATGGACACATAATACATCTTGCCTGATAGAGTCACACGTGCTAATTAAACAGAAAAGTATACCAGCCGCAAGGCTATATATATATATATATATATATATATATCAGCCGATTGAACAGGAAAACTACGGCTAATTGACAGTAATTTAATGGAGAGCGAAGCAGGCTCCAACGAGGAAAAACATTAACCAGTCGGTTTACGTTGCTGTTGCCTGCTGTTCTCGTCATGGTTGTGCCGGACGCCTACAACAATGAAGATTGGGTCACCGCTGGTAAATGACCGAGCTGACTCTGACACGCAGACACAGGCCGTTAACAAGGACAGGACGAGGAAGAGAACGGAGTAATCGCGATGCTAGAACTGCTGAGGCAACTGCAGAACCGAAGTGCGTTAGGACGTGTCGCTGTTGTTGTTGTTGTTCTTGTTGTTGTTGTTCTTGTTGCTGTTGTTTTATTGTTGCGACCCTGTGAGCCAATTATGATTGTCGTATGGCGTCGACGAAAAAGATGACTGCGACAGGCACAACCAGGCCACATCTGATCAACTAACCATCCAACGTCAACTATCCTCGTTTGGAAATTCGTTCGATCATTGTAGACACAGACTGCTCACTTGGGAACAATATAGTGACAGATCTAACGACAATAACAATAATACCAGCAATAGCAGCAGCAGCTCTAATAACTACAAAGACAAAAACACAGCAACTACGGCATGAAAGAACAGCGGAGCGGCTGAGGCGCGTTTATACTCAGAATATTACATGTCTTACCCGGGCACTCCGCCGGCCTCCATTTGGTTGGCCAGCGTCACGTCATTACTCCAGACGTCGTATTGCCACTTGCGTAGGCCAAGTACACCGCACAGGACCCGCCCGGTGTGAATACCCACTCGCATGTTCAACGAACACGCCGAAAAGTCTGCCATCAGCTCGGCTACCTGCAATGAACGACAAGCACACTTACTTTCGCACTACAGCACAATATTACCGTCATCAATCGATTTCACCCGCGTATGCGCTGGTTTGCCTATGTTTTTCCCCCTAGTTCCACTGTGAAGCACCAAGAATGCAAGGCGTCCGTGCAAAGCGCCTATCACATCGAATATCCTGTGGTAAGCGATGGCCGGTCTCATCTTATTTTTATTCCAAACTCACTAAAATCCCTCTGAAGCACTAGCCTAGTTTTGCATACGACATAGTCGTCGAGAACTACCATCTAGAACCCATGATTGCTCCCACATGTAAAATAATTATCATTTTAATAATATAAGAATGTTAAGCATTTGTGATTCAACGAATGTGGCAGAAGAATTATATTCACGAGCTTTTAGTACTCGTTAAAAACGCGTTATAATTTCACATTTTGCCTCTTCAATTGAACACGTTATCCACGCCTCATGGTCTCATTTTATTGATTTTCATTCCGATTTGGGTAATAGCATGTGTAAATATTTACCTACATATTACATTTTTCAGCCAGTACAATACATCGACGAGGGCACGCATAGGAAAGCATTGTGAAGCCGGCAACTTCTACACCTGAACGATATAGCTGAGTGATTAACAGGTCGTGCACTCCCCTGCGTGATACTTTGAGCACTCTACAATCACATGATTAACATATACGCGCAATTCGAAACTAGGCTCGTGAAAGTCGTACCTCCCCCCTCCCTACATACAACATGTTGGTAGCCGCGCATCAAAAATCCGGCTCTCACAATTGTGCTCTTGCCATCATCTGTGCTCGTTCCTGTCGCTAGAAAGAATAACGGGTAGCTATTTTGTGTTCTTGTTGTCTGAGAACAAACGGACTGCTCAACAAAAATAATGTATACATCCCAGTTTCCGCTATTTGCTACACGGATCTGTTGGAGCCCCAATGAACGTTTAGAAGATATTTTGTTTTTATTCTGGCTAGGGCAGCTATATACAGTTGGTTCAGATAAAAGCTGATGTTACCAGCACCTTTCTGACCCTCTTCCTTATGTGCCGGCCCTTCAAAAGAAGTGTATCCGAAATATGCCAAGTAAGTAACGCATCTGAATGAACTGCATTCCAGTATCGTTTCGTTTCTGGTGCTTAGTTGCATGCCTTTTCCTCCCTGAACTCCATGGGCTCTGTCTTTTTATTACCAATTGACAGGCCTACATTCTTAACGAGGTTGACCGGAGTTGTCGCATCAGATAAAGATCAAAAGTCACCCTCTACTGAGTCAATTGCTGGCCTTGTTACGAGGCCTAACAATACCAAAGAGAGTGTAAAATCTGGTGGGTCATTAACGCGGCCGAATGAACGTTTAATGGCTTCTCCAGGCGATATTCTCGACATTTCAACAAGCTTCTGTGTTTTGATGGCTTCAATCGACTTTACTCAATGGCCTTTTTCTCAATTCATCTTTCCAAAAGCAATTACATGTAACGAAAGGTGCGTTTCAACGCCCTATCGTGTAACGGCGGCAGGATGCAGGCTGCGCTGCCTCGGGCTAACTCAAATAATCGGGAACCGCTCAAGCACAAGTGTTGCCACACCCAGTTTACTTCACTCAGCTCGACTTAATCGGAACAGGTGAGTAGCTCTGGCCGCACAACCATGTTATTGTTGCCGTACTTATGGCCAACTAGCTATTGCGATGCCAAGCCGTCTCCACCTTTAACGAATCCTGGCCTTGTCTCGAAGCGGACCGCCGGCCCTTGCGAAGACCCGTGGCAACCATCATCGAACAACAGCAGCAATATCAACAACAATTCTACTTCAATATATTTACTCTATATTTACTCCGGCCTTTTTTTACACCTAATCGGGGCTCCGCAACCGAAAGCCAAACGTCAGGCTTTTGACTTCTCTATTTTATTGAATGTTACAGCTATATTCCTTTGCTACATTAAGGTTTGACGCATTGTAGCGTAATTACTGGCGTAACCGTCGTTTTCAGTAACGTCAATTATTTAGGTGCACAGTACAATACAAATAAAAGATAAAAAAAAGATAGCATTGCCATTCTTCGTGCCGTAGGGAGAGTTCCTGAGAAGGAGTGGGAGTACTGGTTGATTTCAATCACCATCTCACTTAGAGACCTAGAATTAAAAGCATTTTTTAGAGAGGTTGATTTTAAGACTTAGAGACCTGGCCGCTTGCAATAAGCGGTTATTGTTTTTGAGCACTAGAGACGGATGCAACAGATAGGGGCCGGGTCTCAATTATAGTGGGCTTCCCTAAGTGAGCCCGTGGTCTGCGAGAAGGGCGGGAATTCCGTCACCGTTTTATTGAAGCACTGCTGCGACAAGGGTGAGACGTTTACGCAAACTTCTATAAACGTCCGCGTAAACTTATTGTGGTGCCGATTCCTAAGCTGCCTTAAAATCAGCAACTACGGCACATAGCGCGTTGCGCAAGCACCTTCTTGACATCGGTCGGTAAAGCTGTACACGACGTTTCAGCTAAACGCTCTCCCTGAAGTCCAGATTGATCAGTTTGAATGACCTGCTCATAATCGAAGTATATCCTCCGAGTCTCAAAGAGGTCACCCGTATGTCCAAGGCGGAGCCAGAGTAAGGGCACTTTTGAGGTGCTAATTTTGCACATCATCCTGACCTGCGACTTTGTGGTCGCGTGGCCCGTAGCCCATGAGAAATGACACCCACATAAATATCTTTACGCGATACGACACTTTTGCATATTGCGTGTTATGCAATTTGCGCATAATTCACTCACACACGCTCCGTAGTGACTTTGTATATATTGCGTAATATACCCTCACTATTAACCCCCGATGTTTGCCTTCAAGAGCATCGTTAAAGCACATGGATATTTGGACTCTATGACAGACAACGCTACGATACAGGCCGCTACCGCTACTAGTCCTAACGTTTGTTATCATATTTATCTCTGACACATCAGTTAGATCCTGAATTAATACTATGTACTACCTAACACGCGCCTACCTAACACACACAAGGTCAACTTGCAGCTTTACGGCATTACAGCAGCCACCAAAGGTAACATTTGTTGTAGTCGAAGCCGTGGTAACAGTTGTAGGACTGGCTAGCCTCTCTCTTTGTAACGGCAAGTAATCTTATCCGTGTAGGCGTCATAATAGCAGCTATGCTGCAGTGGAACGGCAGACAGGCAGCCAGCCCTGCTACACCATCCCCCACGCTTTTCAGCCGGCACAGCTGCAATATGCCGCCTCTAATACTGTTCTGAATTCTCTCTTTATGCGTTTTAAATATATATATATATATATATATATATATATATATATATATATATATATATATATATATATATATAAGCCTCTCGATGAGTTCTCGTATACACTAGCTTCCGCCGCTTAATGTCAGGGACCCTGACTGGTGTACTGCTTACTAGTTTGGAAACACAGAAAGCTCCTTAATAATGTATAATCTCAAGGCGTATGTGGTGCAGATGCTTAATATTCAATCATAATAGTGGTCAGTCTCGCTCTCTATTACAGTAATGTAAAAAAAAAAGTGCCACGTTAACCTATACGTGCAAGGCTGCTACAAGGCTTTTTCGGTCGCAAATTAAGAACCTACGAAGTGGATATTCTATGAAGCCTTTTATTGTAGGTACCTGAGACAAACAAATATTATTCTAATCTGTAAACACAAAATATACCTTACAGATTTTAAAAGACAAAGAGATTTAAGATGCGAGCCATCACGATGACGACATGAGGTTCTTAACAAAGAGCCACTTAACCAGTCGTGAATGTAAGGGAGGTTATCGCGTTTGTTATATGCTTAATGTTCCTCGCTAATATAATCCTAGTTAGAGCACATGATAAAGATAAACGCTAAGTAAGTGCTACTGTTCTGCATCATCACAATCAGCGTACGTAAATTAAGCCAGAGAGAAAAGGCTACTAAATCGAGGTGGCGTGCAAATACTGACAGAGAGACGTGCAAACTTTCTCAGACGATACGAACTTGCGACATCAAGCTTAGGCTTATATAATATGCGACTTTATTCGCCATGCTAATTTTGAATAATTAGTTAGACGTCCTTACGTCTATCCCTACCTTGACTTCATGGTTTCGTTTTAACATTTAATGTCTGAAATATGCTAAAATCGCATATAACACAAACAATATATATTAGCTTTTCAGGACTTGTGGTATATGCAATTTTAGCATATTTCGGACATTTAGTGCGCTGCGATAGACGTCTAAATAAGTTGCAGATGTTATGAGCGTATATATATACACATATGTAACACTCATCGTTGACGCAAGTTAAAGGGCATTTAAAACCATTGATTTTTCATATATATATAGACGTGGTCTCCTCAGAAATCTGCATACAGTTACGTAATGCTTAATCTTTCATATGCCTTTGAAATATTCAGGTTACGCGTCCACAATAGAGATGATGGGCGTGCCTTCCTTCCCCCCGAGTCAAATTCTAAGGTTTGGTAATACCACGATTTTTGATGTTTAGCAATGTCAACGAAGTCACAGGGGACCAAGTTAGGAGAATAGGAAGTATAGAACAGTAATTTATACCTTAAATGAGCAAAGTTTGCAAATGCCACTGTGGTGGTGTTAGCCAAAGCGTTGTTATGGTGAAAGTGTTTTTGGACCATTATGGCCCGTTTAGTTTGCATCTCTTCGTGAGTCAATGACGATGATTCTTTGAGACTCGCCAATGAAGATAGCGCTGTTCACTGCTTTAAGCGCGGCCATGACTCCAGCAGTGTGTAGTGATGGACACTAACGTCGGCTACGGTCAACAATCAATGACAAAGATGTATATGCATTCTGTTTAAGCATAAACAAACAGTGCTGCGCAATATCTTTAGTGCGCATCTTTAATCGATGGCACTAACGGCATCTGTCGTACATACCGCGTTTTCATTTCCAGTTTTGCGTGCACGATATTATTAGAGATGTCTATTGAGATGACTAGAATCATAGCTAAGTCACGCATGTTCATTCGGCGATTCTCCATCACCTACGATAGATTTTCTTTGCTAATTGTTTGTGTCGCGAAGTCGCAAAACGGAACGTCCAGTGCCCGTCATTCTGATTGATAATCGACCACATTTGAGTTTAATCATTTAAAACTAAACGGTCTGTGTAGGAGAGAGCTCAAACTCTACTCAGCGGATACTCACTGGAAGCAAGCACATATTGCAAACAAAATTCCTATACTACTCATAGTTTATTTTTGTGGCAAATCAATTCCTATTGAACATATCTCATTTCGACAGCGTTGTGCTTCTGCTGTGCCAAACAAACGTAAATTGTACTTGCAAAAGCCTATTTGCGTAAAATTGTGTCTTTTTTTACTGCAAGAAATCAGTGAGTGTGACTGCCTAGGCAAAAAAGATTTGTGCTGTCTACGGGCCTGAAACTGTGTGGGATCCCACTAAACTGTGGCAGTTTGATTGCTTTCGTGAAGTAAAATGAAGACCGGTTTCTCCACTCGTGTAACCGACTACTACTGCTACTTCTGTGACAGATTGACCATGGCATGTTTGAAGGACACGGACGAAATCATTTATTTCGCAAATGGTGATGCGTTTTTACCAATACACGACATCGTGCACGTGATAAACGCATCGCACTGATAACTTAATTTGCGGCTAATTTACCGTGGCTACATGAAACAAGCAAATGCAAGTGTGCCGCATGTTCACCGAAAACGACATGATTAATCGCCTGAGCATCTGCGCTCTTCGTTCTAAAATCGTTAAAAACTGTAATCTTCTGGGAAATTAGATTATCGGCGATAAGAATGAGTTGTCTACAGACATGTAAGTCGTACAGGGTCATAGCGAGGCACCGGAGGATCACATGCTTGTTCCGACTGCTTGTGACTTCGTACTGATGCACTTGAGTTCATTAACACCTTCTGTGACCTTGGGGTTCACTTTTCGATGACATGCACAATTTTCAAAGAGCACACCGTCCAACGGGTGAGGAAAAATCGAGTTTCGATGTAGATGCGACGGACCGTGTAAAGGATGGCCAGGGCACTGAGAACATTAAACGCTAACGGCGCAAATGTCCATACACAAGTAAACTGACTGTTGTATGAACGATTTGCAAAACGTAAGTTTTGTAAATAATGTCCAACCAAGTATTGTAAATAGTGTCCAACTGCGGCAAAATAAAGGTACATTTGAAGTGAATTGAAAAGCCTTTAAAATATTCTCTGGGCACGCTGAAAGCACTTTTCGACCTTAGGGTTGCTTTGCTGGCGGCCTACGGCACCCAGGTCATATGGGATCCTCTCAGCAGTGGTCACAGCTAGATAAACTAGATAGGGTAACGCCCGCGTTTTTCAAGCTAGCCATAGGATTAACAAGGAACGCAAACAATCGGCGAGTTTATATTATGGCATCAACTCAACGCTTTGTGGAAGATCTAGCTAGTAGATTTAGTCTCTCGGAAGCCCCTACTTTTTTTCAGTTCAGAGAAAGCTTCATAAAGAAAGCTTTAGCAGTTCCCAGGAGCTTCTCCGGGTCGCCAAAATTAGTCACACAGAACTGGCAGAGGTATTACAACCCAAGGACATCCTGTTCCCCGCTATTCGCGTCATGGGTTCCGCCCTAAACACTGCCATAGAAGAGACTTCCTCAATTCTGACGTTAGCTGTGTGTGCTGTTTATGCGACCAGCCGTGTCCTACTACTATATCTCGATACCTGTTTGTGTCATCTCTATAGTTAGGGTGATGGCATGGTGGTTTGATATCCCCCTAGATGACAGTGAGGCGACTTCCTGCATGTCACTTGTCCTGATGTTAGCGAATATGTGGTTCACGGTGGTGAAACACTCACTTGTTTGCCTTGTTGCTCCAGTCTCTAAAAGTATGAAACCCTCCTCTGACAATGCATTTAGATATTCTTGGCTAATTCATGTTTTCCTTCTGGCATCAATATTAACGTCTGTAAGGATAAGTTTGTTTGGTGACTCTAGGCTTTGCATATGTTATGTAGCTCATGAACGAAGTGCCCTGATGTGGGATAAATGCTGTTTGGGGATCAGTAAATATATATGACTGATTTGTGTATATTCACACTTGCTCCTAACAAATATTGCCACTCTGCCTGTTCTGCGTTAACCTTCTGACAAGAAGACCCGGAGTAGCCGTCTGTGCCAAAGCCACACATCTGGTCCTGGCCAACGTTTTCGTGAGAACCAGAGCGTCGAAGCTTGGCAGCTGAGACAGCATACTCAAATAATAAGTATATTAGATAAATTATGTGTGGCATATCCGTAGTTTTCTTCCATGCGTATGTTAACCTCCAAGGTAAAAGACAGGACAAGGTTTTAACAATTGGTAAACACTAATAGTTGGGGCTGACACATTGTATTGCAGTATCATAATAACATCCCTAAAGCTCTAAATATATACATTCACATAATGTGTTGTCACACATGATGTTCTAGGAGTTAGTTGTTAATAAATAAATTATAAATAATAACACGCTTGTCGAACAAGTGCCTTAGGAGTAAAAAGATATGCATATATAAACACATACACACATTATGTTACTTGTTTGTTAGGCTATCGTGCCTCTTCGCATCTGCAATGTCTGTTTATGTGGTTGGCGTAGTTTCGAAGGAACGTTTTTTACTCTTCTCATTTTGGCCACCAACGCAGCAATTAATTAGTGTGTCCACATTATATGCTTCTAATTCGTTTATATTTATTAATTGCTTTTCTTCCTCTCCCCTAAACCTTATGTATACCATAAGTTACACCGTATATATGCCAACGCAGGCTAACTTCTTAATGACTGTTATACTTATATTCATTATACTTAGGAAAAAGAAGGCTAAAAACGAAAGACACGCAATAAGGTGCACGGAACTCTGAGGATTCAATAAACGCATAGTAACAGAAAATATATGGAAGATAATGCATGCACCAGGATAGACATTTGTAAATGTTACTCTGGTCTGCGGTGCGGCGTTTCGAAGTAGGTTAGAAGGAGTACAAAGAAAAGTGATATGATTTGCGTTGGATTGACGTTTTAATTGCACCAGAGAGTGTCTTGAGGGCAAAGGGGGGATACCAAAACGTGTACAACGGGGAGGACAAAATTAATAATTGTTCAGTATTAGTGTTAAAAATGTCGCAAATGAGTTGAACATATTCATGTGGCAAAGGCGACGGTAAGGGTGAAAACGAAACCGGGGACGAAGAGTGGAATTCGCGGCTAGAAAGACTAGGGTACAATAGTTAGCAATCGACGAGGGCAAAGGTAATCGGAAGAAATGAAAATCAAGGGTAAGACTGGCATATAAAGGCAAATGGAATTGGCGATAGGGCCAAATCGAGTTTAGCTGATATATATGGAAGGACAAAGCGGAAAATCGGCGAAGGAAATGGGTATACGATAATTCAAGAGGTAGTAGACTATTAGCAGACGCCAGGGACAGGCATGTCCTACACAGGGGTATAATAGGAAGATACGAGTGAATATATGGAGGGAGGAAATATATAATGTCGATTTTGTGTGTTAGAGAATCAGTTAACTGAACATTTTGTAAATAATGCACACATTTGGAAGGGATCCAAGATACAAGGAATATATGGAGGGGGGAAATATATAATGTCGAGTTTGTGTATTAGAGAATCAGTTAACTGAACATTTTGTAAAATAACTTTTGGAAGGAATCCAAGATACAGACCTGTCGGAGGCCCTAGCATTAGGACTAAATAATGAAAAAAAAGAGAGAGCCAGGTTGAGATTACAAGGAAGAGGTTGTTCCAATGAAATTTTCTTACTCAGTACGTACTAGAGGAGGGCACATTGGTGATATTGATGCTTAGGTAACATATATGTTGCCGCTCTAAGCGCCCCTGGTGTAAAAGGGTGGCATGTATAGTTTTGTATACATGTCAAGCAAATAACTGAAATAATATATTATATTTACATTGCAACATGTGTCGACACCTGTCTTATTAAATGTGTACAAGAAGGACCATTATTGTAATAACCATTATTATCTATATAATAAGGTGGCTTAGTGGCAAAGCCAATAATAGTATTGCATTCGAGATATCGTATTCAACATATCTAGTTCTATCCTTGCCACTCTTAAATTGGTATTCATGGTTTCTAATTTGAATAAGGTGAATGCCGCAGTGAACTGTAATCGGCCATTATCAGACAAAAAACACGATGTGAGTACTGACGTATCAAGATGAGATGGTGCATCACCGTTATTGTTACCTTTGTGTCATAGTAAACAGCACCTCTGTGTGTCAAGATCAACTTTATCGATACATATTTATTAAATAACTGATGGTTATGCACCTCTCGTCTATTGTTACATCGGTGCACCCCGTGACTTTTGCCTTAATTCGCCTTGCGCTCACATTCCCTCTTCGCTTTGCTTTTACACGTGTCCATTGAGACAGAGTCATGCCGAAAAACTGTTGATTACCGTTCCGCTTGAATCGCCGTTCATAACTTGCCAACCACTGCTTTGCCTGCCTTCGCTAAGTGTAGCTATATATGAAAACAACGCTCGTGTCACAGTGACACATGCCGGGAGTGCTCATAAGCGACAATGGCGACTAAACTGGCCGAGAGCTTAAACATATAACTAGCCAAAAAAGGACACGTATTTAGCGCTGCGTAGCACACCCTACGGACCCGGGGCCGCCGTGCGTTGTGGCACGTTGGCTAGGCTACCCACCTAGCCTACACCAGAGTGTTGGCCGAATTTCCCACAAACCACGCTCCCAGCGTTCCCGCCACATTCTGACAAGTCAGGGCCGATTCGGCCCGTTTCCCCTCATATTCTCTTGGCCTTCAGCGCTATCAGCGTGCCCGCCGGTCGTAAATAACCACCGTAGCAGTAGTAGTAGTAGTAGTATGTCGCAGTAGACGTACTAACAGAAGAGATCGTGTGGCAGCAGTAGGAGAAAGAGCAGCATCAGCATGAACTCATTCTGGCGCTTTCACTACGTGGCGAGGAGTGGTCATCTCCCGTGTCGTCTCGTCGTTTCCATCGTCGTTCCATCGCCGGGTTCTCGTTCAGTTCCTGTAGCTCGTTCGCTCCGAAGCGCTGGGAAAAGCCGGGAAAAAGCCGGCCTGCCTCCCTATATATGCTGTATCGCGTACAATGGGCCACAGTGCCTAACAGCTAGCCACAATGAGCAGCAGCAGCAGCGGCGGCGGCACTACCACCACCACCAACGTACGCCTGACTTTCAGGCCAGTTCTTCCCCTGATTTTGTTCCATGTTTTCCCTCTGACCTTCCCCCGCCGCGGCCTTCCGAGTCGGCCTATACCGATTTCGTTCCTGTCAGCTACACCTCGAAATGTCTAGGGACCGACGCCCGTGCGCCCAGCACGCTCAATGTGCATGAGCGCATATACGTATGCCGATATATATATATATATATATATATATATCTGATACTGACTTATAGAATCAAATAAATATTTATTAATTCTGCCACAGTGTGTTTGTTCTTCCGGAATCGAGTTTAGTTGTTCCTGCGTTCTTTTTCTTTATATCCTCTATAGTTTCGAAACGTTATCCCTTCAGTGTTTTTGTTTATCCAATATTCCGAAATCAGTAACGATGTGTGCATCGGTGCGTTGTCGTGAAGGGGAATCCAAGAGTTGTTTGCCTAGAGTTCAGGCTTCTTGCGTCGGACGTTCTTGCGCAATCTTCTTAAAGTTCGCAGTAGTCTTCCTTACTGACCGTATAATGAGGTGCCAAAATTCGTAGAAGATGATTTTCTTGTAATTGAAAGGCACGATCAAAAGAACCTTGGTAATGGATATGCTCTGTCTAAATTTGTTCGATCGACTCTCTCCTTAGAAGCACTTTTGAAAGGGTTGAGCTTTGGTCTCTACATCGTAACCATATAGTCATGACTCGTCTACCGCAGTCACTCTCTGAAGCAATTCAGGGTAATTGTTAAATAAGAATCATACAATTTTTCAACGTTTTCTTCTATTTTTGACGCCGAAGGCCTTCTTGGACGGGGAACATCTTCGGTTTCTTCATGTCTGCCGCCGGTATTGAGGGTACCACGTATACACAGTGTTTCAGGACACTGCTCGATCGCCATAAGCAGCGCGTAATATTTCTACCATTTTAAAACGTATCATTTGGTTTTCAACATAGAACTTTAGCCAGATTCGTTGCTCCTCCATGTTTGACTCTCTAAAAATCGCCAATCCTCGTTTCCTTCACTTCTTTAAACTAACTAACGAAACTAGACGAATGACCTTAATAGTTTCGGTCTGGCGGCAACATTTAAAGTACTAGAATTGTCTGATCTATCCTTTTATATATATATATATATATATATATATATATATATATATGTAATTTTGCCTACGGTACACATGTTAGCGGTTTATGGAAACAACGTACCTCTTTGATGGCGTCGACCATGTCTAGGCCCATATTAACCGCACACTGCGCGTGGTCCGATCTCTCGGGCAGTCCCGACACACAGTAGTAGCAGTCACCAAGAATTTTAATACGCAAACAGTTGTTGTCCTGCAAAACGCACAGTAATTTGCACACGCATAACAACATGAATGTTAGTAATGGCAGATAAGGAGACAGTTCGAGTAGGTCTGTCAGGAAACATGCCCGCAGGTCACACGGTTTCGGGACAGTCATAAAAACGACCCTGATCGTCGTGTTCTGATTTTGCAGACGTAAGTAGAGCTTGACCTACCTAGTGGACACGTTCTAAGTGCAATTGCGTTATTCAACAAGAAAAAGTGGTGGAGAAATGATTGCCGATGCAGAGGGCGATACAAGTGGGCGAATGGCCCAAGGCAAGCGGCCCAAGTTATTGCCGAAGACGGTACTGACAACCAGCGCGCAGCCTCTTATTTTTGTTAATATAGGGCAGTGTATGCAAATACATAGACGTTCAATTTACACATTCTTCTGGATCACGTCCAAAAGTCAGGAAGTGCTTTTCTGTGGCATTTTCTTCGATTGAGGTGAACCTTATCAAAGTACAATTAGTTTTAACTTGGTTACGGTCTACATATACAGTTGCCGCCACTTAGCCAGTACTCAGTAGGACGAAATTGTAAAGATCAATTAAAGGCGGCCATTAAGTCACCAAAAACCCACAAACTGTCAAAATGTCGTATCAACACAGAAAATTACATACATAATGTTTATTTTGCAATAACTTTGCATTTCAACAAGGTACATAATTACAATACAGTCGTCATTATATACAATTTGAACACTTCAGCGACCGTCCCACCGGGCGAGAAAGTGCGTCTGGCAGCTCGCTGCGTAACGCTCACAACACAGAATTGCTTGAACTTCGGAACCACCAAATCAAAAATATATCATCTTAAAGAGGCAGGGCACAAATTTTGCAAGCCAATTGTACAGCACCAAATGATTGACTCTTGTGTATAGACACTATACCAATGCTACTAAACATACACACAATTGTACTTTGTTGTTTAATACAACCGCGTTATCTACCGTCAAAAACAGAGACACTTAGCAACACATCTTGATGCACTGCAGACCGCATTTTGCTTTAGTGCGTTTGGTGGTGTTTGTGCCGAAATTAAGTAAGGTGCGCCAATGTCCACCATGATTTTCGGTGAGAAACAGCCAAAATAGATATTTTTAAACGAAAATCGAATTGAAACGGCGAGTTTTTGACTCGGTGGTGTCTTTGCTCATTCATGACGTGTTTGGGCAATTCCAACAGAAGACCTGTGCCGAGCCATTCAGAGGGCGTGTAAAAAAAGTGCGTGACTTAGATTGAGGTTTCATCTAAAAAAATACACAACGCAAAATGTCATTTCTTTCTTATTAAAAGAAACAAGACGTGGCATTTTAAAACCAATAAAACAACTTTGAAACACAGGCGGAAATGTCGGCAACTTACGTTAGCGAGCTGATCAAAGCGACCGAAAAGTTCATTAAGTAGCCGCACCAGCTCCTGGGCGGGAAGATGCGACGAGAGCACGGTGAAGCCAACGATATCGGCAAACAGAATCGAAACATTCTCATGCTTCTGAATGTAGATCTTGTGAAACTGGCCCGTTACTCGGGGATTGACGATGTCTTTTTTCATCTCGACCGCCACGTGCTGGGGTAGAACAGACAGTAGAAGCCGTTCCTAGAATAGAGGACACACGTTGACCACGGACGCAATAACCGGTTAGAAGTGGCTCGTCGATGACTAACCGAAACTAATTAAATTAACTCTTGAACTGGTTTCCAATGTAGACGAAATGAGGGCTCGCCATAACCGTCAAGACTGCTTCTCAACAAACCCAGACACAACCTTCACAACGACCGGTGCCCGCCGTTATGACCAACACAAGGAACATTTTCGCAGTACTGTGGCTCCTCTTTCAATTGCAACTACCGTATACGTCACCCATATTCGAATCAACGAATTTAAACTTCTATCAGATGAGCACAGCGGTTAAAAGTGTCGTGAGCAACGACTTAAGGGCCGCGCCGAAGAATCACTGAACGTCTTTAAACAGAAAATCACCACCTGTACGGCAGGAGCCCTCAAAGCCCGTGCCATTATTATCAATAAAGCTCGTAGAAGTCGCTTTTACTGCGGCCGAGCAAAGCAGCTAGTGGAGCATTGTTCATGTCGACATTATTGGGGCTCTCATAAGGAGCAGTAGTAGCTCTTTTACAGTATCGTTGTCAGGTGCTTGCAGAACCTCCACAACGTAACAGCATTCAAAAGTCGCTTGCAGCAGCCTACATCTTGATAATATATGAGACACTTTATCAATATAAACGTAGTCGACACTCTTACAGAGGGATCTCCTTTGTTGACACCATACGCTCCTGTGCTCTACCCTCTCGGAACAATTAATTTATTAAATGCTCGCACTAGTCATGCGCTAACGATAGCGCACACGTGGGTAGACATTGAAACGCTGGTACTTAACTCTGTGTGCAATCTGAACATCTTGTGCGAATCATCGCACATCACAATTTTTCCGCAAAAACTAAGATCAAACTACACACACATACATATACATCATCATGCATTGCAGAGTTCTGGGGCTCCCATTTTGTATCGTGGGGTTGGACTGCAACATTAGAGTAACAGTCCACCTTTGTTACGCCGTGAAGCTAACTTAATAGGTCAACTACAAAGAAGTATCATGTTTTTCATCGGAATGCTATATATATATATATATATATATATACAAATAATTGTATGGCATAGTGTAGGCGACATTGCTATTTTACTAATAATTTCTAAAAAATAAACCCTTGCATATGTAGGAAACGTGTTGCTTATATAGAAGCGTACCAGCCGTTCATTTTCGTCCTCCATATCGAGTCGGGCCTGGATACAGTTTCGCGTATCCAGGAACGCCTTCCTCTGTGCTTTTTCCATTAGCGCATGTAGAATGATTCCGACTAGATTGATGCACAACATTATTAACGCGTTAGAGATGAGCTGAAACCAGAAATAACAACGATAAAAATTAGTTAGCAAGTGACAACACGCCCTGCATACAAGTACATGCATCCTTCAAAACAAGTAATATATATATATGATTGATTTACTGTTCGCATGTATGCCAAAATACACATGTCACCCTTTTATATCAGGGGCGCTTAGGGCGGCAGCATATATGTTACCTAGGCATCCACATAATCAATGTATCCTTCAATGCCTACTGAGTATTTGCTTTCCATTAGGACAATCCCTTCTTTGTAATATCGACGAGGTCCTTTTTAACATTCGGTCATAAAGCTAGGGCCTCCGACACATATAATATATATATATATATATATATATATATATATATATATTATATATATATAATATTGTGGTGATTATTAATCATTTACAATACATTTGCACACTCGGCACTGCTCGCCTGCGACGACGTGCAAAACAGCACAACACACGTACATATATGGGCGGTACGTGTACACGAGGGCGCATATGTGTGCCAATACTCAAATAAACGTGCACGTACGGGTTCCAATTCAGAGAAGTCCATATAAAGCGCAGTATAGTTTCACCCAACCTGGGTATTCATAAACCATAATGATATGATGCACAGTAGCTGACCAGTCTCAGATCCGGATGCCTGACTCTTATTTGGAAGAAAGCCGACCTCGTGCTTATTCCCCCAAAGTGCAGCAAGCAAAGTCTAGCGATCTCCTCACTGTAGTCCTGCTGAATGTTAAAATGCTTTCAACAACTTAACTTAAAGAGTTTACATACAGGGGGGATACAGAAGCTGAAAAGAAGAAAAGGTCCGAACTACCTTTGTTGGGTTGTCTTGGACTACCTTAACGAAATACGGGTAGACATTAAAGGGTCCGAATAGAAATTATCGCTGGAGTTCCGCAGAGTTCCATCTTGGATTTTACTTTATGAAACTTGGTGTACGAGGATGTCCTACGCTTAAGTAATCTAGCAGAATGGACAGAGCTACTAGCGTAATCGAATGACCTTGCAATTTTAGTACGGAGTGGCTGCCCCCAGCAGCTGGAACTTAGAGCCAATACCGCCCTAGCCGAGATTTACATCTGGATGAGTGGAGCGGTTTGACGCCGGCCCCGACTAAGAGTGAGGGAGTCCGCCTGCTTGGCCCAAGACGGAGTCCTTCCCCGAAGCTAACCTTAAACGCCAGCATATTTAGGTGGTTGAATCTGCCCGCTATCTGGAAATGTACCTAAACAGAGGCTTGCGAGGTACATCCCACCGCTTGGCTGCAAAGAAAGCCACCAAAGTTTCACACAACATCTCCCGGTTGATGCCAAATACACTCGGACCGCGAGACTCGAAGCGACGCCTTCTTATGTCGGTTGCCGAGTCGATTATGTTATTCGCGGCCCCGGTGTGGCCATTAACCGCAATGACTCCGGCCCGCAACAGGGCGCTGATGCGCAATACCCAAAACATCGCTTCTTTACGAATTACGATGGCCTACAAGACGGTCAGTACGACGCCTATCCTTGTACAGGCTCGTACGATCCTTTGGGATCTGAAGGCCGACGAATGTCGTCGCTTATGGGCGGAACCGACAAGCAAGAAGGAAGAAGAAAGGGAAAACCTTAGTGTCTTGGCAGAATAAATGGGACGCCATACCGGACGAGGTACCTAGGGGCCCTAGTGAAGGTTCTGATTCCTAGACATTAAAGCATGGATTAACCGGCCGGTGGCAAGTTGACACAATACGTGACCTAAGTGCTCACAGGACATGGCAACCTCAAGAGTTTCCTCTTTCGGATAGGAAAAGCAAATACGCCACTCTGCAAGCACTGGAAAGCACGAAGGAACAACAGAGGACACGCCCGAACACACTGCTGTGCCCCGCGTAGGCTCCTTTACGCACGAACTTAACGAGAGCAAGTGACGGTAGCCTTAAAAAGCTGATAACACCGTTAAGCATTTCAGGGAAGATGATACGCCACAATTCACCCTCCTCAATTGTTTGAAGTATTACTTGCGCAGTTCCAGCTAAGTGTAGGGGAACCAACTAGGGACATGACTGGTTTTTACTGGTTTGGAGCCCCACACTACCGGCCCACATTTGCAGCTGAGCTTTCCTGCCGTGACTGCATTTTCGTTAGTCCCCTAAAAAAAGTTGCAGATCGCCCAATACAATGCACGTAGTTGATCGTTATGAGTAAATGCCAACTCTAGCAGTCTCGGCCATGACCGCAGCCCTCACGTGTGGAAGCCATGCCCAATGATATTGTGACCACTGATTTATATGTCAGCTATTCGTTTGTTCAATGCAATATAACATGGCATGACACAAAGTCACCTGTATTACTTAAAATGGTGTGCGCTACAGAGGTCGAGTCACTCACCATTGTGAGGGTCATCAGTTGCGTTTAAATAATTGGGTGCGATTAGGCTGTGCATGCACCCATTTAGCCCGTCTATATAATCAAAGTTGGCCACTTGTCTTTGGTTTAATGTACCGTAGACTCATTTTGTTGTAGAAGCAAACATCAAATTAATGTGTTGGCAAAGAATCCGTAGCAATCTCTTAAGGGTATCTCAGCTTAAGGGAAATATACATACTACGGCCTCTGGTATCTAACTTTGGCCAAACATCTTCTTGCCAAAATTTAAATTATCCTATATTTATTAGACAAAAATTCCGACTCGTGGAAACCGTCCACCAGTTCTTGAAACTTATTTGACTAAGTTGACCGCCTATTTCAATCACAGTGAAAGTGTTCGCTTTTTGTAACTAATTAACAAATGTTAAAATATATGTTCAACCTCGTTACAGCCGTACCTAGTTGCTACTGTTATTCTTAAAGCTTTCATATATTCTGTTTTCAGCTCCATCATGTTCTATGTATGTGATCATGCTATAAGCACGAGAGGTAAGCCCGCGATAAGTATGATCAAAAGTGAGTTTATTACTATAACCAACGGAATTTATTTATATAGAGTATGCGTCGCCTAGTAACTACTATAATATTAAGACAACTGACACGTGTGGTCATAAGAGGCACAGACTCTTGCAAAAAAATTGGGTGTTCTCGCAATAACACCAGCCCGACCTTAAACGTGTCTCGTATGCAGCAGTAGACGTAACCTTGTGAGCTCATCTTGACAAGCGCCACTTCCTTGCAAAGATTTTTAAAAACATAATTTGACCAACCAACTATCGGAGCGACTCACGCAGCAGCAGTAAATTATGCCGGCACTGATATGCGTGCACATACGTCTCGAGTTCTCTGTTCCTCTAGGAGCGGCTGGGATAGGAGGAAGTCGAGATGACGGCGACGAGGTGCCATATATTTATATAGATGCAGACCTTTGGAAGAGGTACAACCCTCTAGAGGACGATGCCAGCGATAACAACAGCCGGAAAGGAGACTCAGAAGCAGGCTAGAGAGAGAGAGGAAACTAACGAAAGCCCATTCACTGAGCTCGTTGTGACATGTCCTGCCAGTAGTATATAAAGTAAGTAGATCTTCTGAGAGCCTGACGGCCGATCAAGTTTATGCCCAGTCGGGGTCCGTGCGACCAGGGCCGTCCGAGAGCTCGCCGGTACAGCCGGTGGCTTTGTTGGAAATCTCGTAGCAACAGGTGGACTGCCGATAAGCTCCAACGAACGCAGTAGATACCAAACGCCCGTCTCCGGCGCAGCCAGATAGCCGAATTGCATTTGCTTACCATGGTAAAAGCAACAACAGCAGTAGCTCACGCGGATCGAAGAGTCAGCTTTCACGCGTTGAATGGCCGACACCCAAGTGGGAGATATTTTTGAGATATTTATTATGCAAACACTCAGCCAGCTGACTGCTACGATAGTGCAGCTACCCACTTGTTTTTTTTTGGTAGAGCCACGCCCCATTTAGTAACTTGCTTACTAAAAGAGAACGAATAGATTCATGGGCATTCAAGGGAGTGCTGATAAATTATAGGAAACGCTTTTTATTTATATATATATATATATATATATATATATATATAAGGGCACTTCATATTTATATGAAAGCATTCAAGACAATGCTGGCAAATTATGAGGAACGATATATATATATATATATATATATATGCTACGTGCCAAATAAGATAAAACAATTACTATTAAATTTTCTAGATGAGACTTACTGACTTAGAGCCACACGCTTCAGGCAAAAGGGAGAATTTTCCCCATCATTTGGGTTTACTATCTCGTCATCTGGAATCCGTTTTTCAGAATCACGTGCAGGGGGGGGGGGGGGCGCAGCAGAGCTGCTATGGCGGCAATAAAGAGCCGCTAGTCGCTGCCCGTTCATGTGACGGTTGCATTATTTACGCTAAGCGTGATCCCTGTGGCTATCTACAAGGTACCGCTAATCTAGGGAAGCTGAGACTAAACGAACTTCGCGTTCGTCGGAGCGACGAGCTCCGATGGTGTTAAGTGTATCTATATCTCTATAGAGGGTTCTCGGCCTAACAAGCAAATGAAGGACTAGAACAGTGCGGGTGCAACTAGTTACAATTAATTAAGCTATAAATATCCTTATAGTTTAAACGGAGTGCCAATAAATATTTATTGTATTTTAGATAACTGGAATGACACGATGTATAAAACACAGATGAAAAATCAGAAAAAAAAGCAAAATACAGTAGCAGTAAAATTTCAAAGAGGAGGTCCATTAGCGAAAGACAACGTTCTTCGAGCCAGGGGTGATGTAGTAAATTTTGTAAATAAATTCACCTATCTAGGGGTTACTATAACGTCAAATAATACCAGTTTCCGAAAGCATTTTGAAAGCAGAATACGGAAAGCTATTCGAGCGGCAGCAGCAATTAAAAACCCGCAAATGTTGTCAATACATACCGCGTCCGCCCTTTTCAAGATTAAAGTAGAACCAATAGCAACATATGGTATATCACTTATATGGAAGAAATTAGGAGAGGCAGATCTACAGTTACTAGATAGAGTTCGATTTTTCTTCATGAAGCGGGTTTTGGGGTTAGCCAATTCTTGTAGGAATAGAATAATTCAAATTTTAGAGGGGGGCACTCTAATGACATAGGAATTACAAATACGATGGGGTTTACCTAGAAATACGGCGTTTGTGGCCTACATCATGAAGTGGGGGGAAAATTGAGGGACACAGACATAGGAGTATACACGACGATAGCAATGAGAAGTACAACCTGGCGAGCAGCCGGATATGAGAGTAGGTATCTTACTACGGCGTTTGCAGCCCACGGGTTCCATCACGTGTTATGCAGCACGCGGGAATTCCACGATCCGGAGTTGTAGGTGCTCGAGATGCTTAGGTCATTGCGATAGATACCACGCCGCAACATGTCCAGCAGTTCAGCCAATAGCTGAACTCGCAAGATGAGAGAAGATCCGGTGATGTGGAAGAACCACTAATTAAGACTGATGTACTTGTTTATAATTTAGCCAACCTGGGTATTAATAATAATAATAATAACAATAACAATAATAATAATAATAATAATAATAATAATAATAATAATAATAATAACGAGCGTGTATTTGAAAAATAATAAACTAGACTGAACTAAAGAAAAAGAAAAGAATCAATAAATGTAAAATCTACAAAGTATTGATGTAGACGTTAATAGCACAATCTAACGTGTCATTAATAGGACGCCACCGTAACTGACCCGCTTTCTATCTCAGTGGTTGGTTTCGGTGCGCCGCAATCCCAGCAGAGAACAACAAGACGAACAAATACACCATACTGACTAGAACCCAAAACTTTAGCCCAGTGACCTTCGAGACGTTGGGCCCCCTGGCAGAGAGACCACTCACTTAGTTGGGCGAACTTTTAAAGATAATTACAGGGGACAAGCAAGCCGCACAAATTCTACGCCAGAGACTTTCCATTGACGTTCAGTGGGGCAATGCGATCTCAATTCTATGATCGCGTACCGAATAGTGCCAAAAAGGGTTATTCTAGGCTGACGGTAAACACGTTCTTTTGTCAACATTGCAACATAAATTGCTGAATGAAAACGACGCATGCCATTAATAAACCTTGCACATTTTTAAAGATACTGTATGTATCATCACTTCGTCTCTACCTCTCATTGTCCTAGCGTGCTCGTATTAGACGCTTAGTTGAGCATTCTCCAAAAGAGGAATGTAACAGCAGAACAATGCTCGACCCAATTCAATAATCAAAGAAGAACAATTAATTACCCGAGCAAAATTTGACCCTACGCATGATAGCGTTTCAGCTTTTTAAAGTGAACGTTGGCCGCCGAAGCTGTCGCTGCTGCTGCACGTGTATGCATCATGTACAACGTACACTATACTGGTGACCTATGGTTGTCTATGTCTGTGCGTGCGCTTGTGTAGATATGCGTGTAAGAATATGTTCACCTATCTGCTCATGTTGACATAGCACGCTGAATCTTGGCTACATGTAACTCTTCGGATGGACAGAAATCAGTCGTCGTCCCAATAGTAGCGACCCTAGAACACATAGAAACGGTAGCCAGTGCGGCAAAGATCACACTACGGCACGATTGGACAAAAATCTATTGCCAGTGCTTTCGTTCTTGAAGGCGTTTCAAACGCCATCTGTCCACATGTCGATTCAAAAATCCCACCGGATTTGGCAAACTTATAAGTGACGGTGTGTATATATGTATATACTAGCTCAGGGGCACGTCTAGCCTTACTCAGAAGCGTACGCCCAATAGACCCATTATCATCCCCTGCAGGTCTACCTCAAACCTGCTTCTCGCCTAAGTTTCATTGCTGACTCTTGAGGTTAGCCCTTACAGGCGGTATCTCTCTTCTTAGTGTTGTTCCCGACTACCAACAGCAGGTAATTACAGCGCACGTGAAGAAATAAACCATATATGTATGTATGTGTATATATGTATATATATATATATATATATATATATATAGGGTACACGTTTGGGTCCCACATTTGCAGAGAAATACTGAAAAAAAACAAAATAAAATAATAAAAAAACAATATATATATATATATATATATATATATATATATAAAACTTTAAAGAATCTTCTTCAGGCAGTACAATATAACCTTAAACATATTTTCCTACGGTTGGCCTATTGACTGCTTGTTATTATTATTTATTTCACTGCCGTTGTCCATAGTGTTGACCTTGTTAGCATTACTGTCGTCGTCGTTGTTGATGTTGTAGTTGTTGTTGTTGTTGTTGTTGTTGCTGCTGCTGCCGCGGTCGGTGTCGTCACTAGCATCACTATGATCTTTGTGGTCGATGTTAGTATTGTTGCTAAAATCCTCGTTGACGCTGCGAACTGCTTGCTATAACTCCTGTTGTGTTAACTGTTGTTGTTGTTGGTGCGACTCTCCCCTTTTCTCCCCTTTACTTATTGAAACGGAACCGATTGGCCTCCGTCGCTGTTTTGCTACACAGCTGCAGTCACAATATTTCTATTGCTGCCACAGCTGGAGGCCATCTCTCGGCGACCCGTTTGGCTCTGCTTAGAACAGCTCTCCCACGTTCGGCTCGTATCGGCCGGCGGGCCGACCGGCCGAAGCTAGCGAATAAATCGGCCTCGGTTACTGTCCTCGTTGACACATACAAACGAGTACGGTTCACCGACAGGGTACACACGCCCCACAGCTACACGCTCACATATATCATCTATGTGCGTCGAAGATGAGCGCATTCCAAAATTAAGGGATGGTCAACAACACGGAAAAGAAAGAGTGGTAGTAGTAGTAATAGTAGTAGTTGCAGCTACTACTATTACTGCAGCAGCAGCAGCAGCAGCAGTAGCTCGATAACCAACAAGCTCTGACCAGATGTTCGTAACGGCCGCTGACCCATGTTGATCATTTCTGCAGTGGTAGAGCTGAATAACAAACAGTCGCAGGTCAAACGCGCAACAAGTTAAAGATGAGCTTTGTTGCCTATCGCCCACCTAAGGCCACGATGGCTTCATCCCCCTCCTCTGGCGGTGGCGGCTCTATCACAGTGTTTGTGGTGTTATGTCGTATGGCTGGCTGGGCTATTACCTACCCACGCGCACCCTAGCATCGTTGTTTGCCCTGTAACCTGCCTTTGCCGCTCTTCCTAGCACTACACTACTACTACTACTACTACTACGACTACTGCCACTACTGTATCGTGGTCGTGTCTTGTTATCTTCCTCAGTTGGTCTAGATCTATTTTACCTTATGGCCTCTGGAGTATAGATAAATATTGCATGAATCTTATTGCAGCTCAGGTCATTTATTTCTCTGTGGTGGGCGTGGGCCGTTGCACGATTAATGGGTAGAAAGGCCAACGTCGTACGCACGCTCGTACACACTGATTATATATATATATATATATATATATATATATATATATATACATATATATATACATACATATATACATACATAATATATATACATACATACATACATATAGCTAGCTACAACCCAATGCATGCGGCCAACAAGCCGTAAGAGCACACATATGTTAGTTGATACAACGACATGGGTTTGTAGATTGCGCTCTTCTTCGCGATATATCGGCACGATTATGGAGTCAACGAATTTACCTTTTCCTTTACGAATAATGCCAAGGAGACTAGTCATCCCTTTCGTGGGTACTTGAAACGTTTTCATATTCTCCTTAAATAGTGTAGTAAAGCAGGGTGCGAGATGAATCGCTTGTCTAGGATGCTCATTTATGAATTCACCAAATCGGACCCCAGAGCTTTACCAGACAGCGCTTATTATTATTATTATTATTATTATTATTGTTATGAACTAGATCTGTTTCGCCGACACATCTAGACCAAAGAGCGGTCTTTGACTGAACGTCCGTCTGGATGACAACCTTGGCACCGTACTGTCAACCCGAAGTTTAAAACCGCATGCAGCTTCCACCTGCGTCTTGAGGTTTTCGCTGCCCATCCATGTTCTTGTGGCACGAACATGGCTCATGCGAAGGGTCACCATTAGCTGAGCTGTCAGAAGGCGGCATCCATGAAAAAAGCACGGTACAACGCTGTTAATGATGTGCTCGTTAGAGCCTTCAGACAGGCGGGGAGGGGGGGCTTTGCCGTGCGCGTCGAGCTGAGACATCTGTGCAAAGAAGAAAACATAAGACCAGACGAAATAACACTGACGCCTAAACATAGGCAAATTGCTGATCTGGGGCAAACAGAAACGAGCAATCCACAGGATGGAGCATCGCTTTAGGAGTTCAGCGCGGCAATGCGAGAATGATTCTTGACACGCTCCTGAAGGAAAGAGGCCTAGAGGAACTGATATATATATATATATATATATAGTTCCATCTGTACATTTACCGCATTTGATAACGAAATAAATAACTATTATAGAAAAATATTATTATTAATATTCGTGCTATTAGCATACAGTTGTGAGGTTCGAACGGGTCGCCTCGATTCAAGCAAGTGCTCTTCTCATGGCGCCGATTATAGAAGCGGCATTGTCTCTACACACAGCGAGAGACCGAAGCTGTCTCAGATATGCTCCCTCGCGTTTGTCCCCTGTCGTTGCTTCCATTCTTCCCGAATGAATTTTGCTATCCCACTGCTAATGGGTCCTAATGTTTCCATGGCTACCGGTACGAAGTGCAGACTATTTTCGAGATCTGCGTATTTACGTCTTTTTTCCTGTTCGGCGTGCTCTGCTACCTATCCTATGCTGATAGAGCTATGGCTGATTTTCGAGGGAGCTACGGTGCAAGACCTTGTAGCACAGCAGGCTGAGCACTCGCCTCTCTCTCTCTCTTGTTGTTGTCCCGTCCGAAACCCTGTGATTCCAGTCTTGCTGGCAACCTTGCATTTCTAATGGCCCTTTTAATAATTTAATTTAACTCTATGTGCCGTAAAATTCTTCCAGAGCTTCTTGGACAGCTTAGTGGGTGTAAAACGTAGTTATCGACCTCATTACCGCATGCTGCGCAAGAAAAGGGTTCCCAAATTGGAGCTTATATTCTGATAGCGGCAGCCATGCAGAAGGTAGTTGGGTCCAGCATGGTGCCTGAGTGTGGAAATAGCACGGCTTTCGGCCAATCTCCACTAAGAACATTGTGGGCGGCAAAAAAAAAACGCATTTTCACGGCGCGCATACAAGCAGTTTTGGATACCTCTTGCTAACTTTCTGCTACTATATCCGTCCAGTTTTTGCTGATATAGGTGCTCTTCCAAAAGGTTGGGGTCCAATTTTATCCCGCTTCACATTCCAACTTATGTTTGTGAGTTAGCTGTTGCACGTTGTGGCTTATCAACGAATCTGACAGAGATCCGAACTGATTTAACTGAGCATCGTAACTTACTGGAGCCAGGTTTATGGCACTCCTTAAGACAAGTCCACCCCCTTTGATAGGTAAATCAACAGCAAGGTTGCCCATATTTTGTCGCTTGATGTTCAGCACCTCGCTCATGATCTCTCTGGTGGAAGTATCATATGCCTCGAGTTTATTATTATTATTATTATTATTATTATTATTATTATTATTATTATTATTATTATTATTATTATTATTATTATATAAAATCCGTGACACTGGTATTATTGCCCGAAAATGTTGCTTCTTCTGAAGAACACATAACGCCGACCAGAAGATGCAACATGGTCGTTTAGAAGAGAATCGCAAAAAGTAAGTTCTATTATTAACTGTCACGTCCAGTACCTCGAAATCATAACCCCCATAACAATGCACGATCCTTTCACAATAACTCCTACCTTCTCCAATGCACTTGTGCCACCTTTGTTCCCACCATTCAAAACATTTTTTAAACGCATCTTTTGAAATCGAGTCGAGTTGCTTCTGCGATTTCCTTTTATCTTTATTATAGTCTGGAAAAGTTGTCCTTTAAATGCATTTTATCTGTAGGAACAGAAGTCACATTGAAACAAAACCGACGAAAAGGGAGGTTGCAGAAATATAGAAACCAAATTTTTCATCAAATAACGTGAAATCAGTAACGATGTGTGCGCCCTTGCCTCATCGACATGGAGGATGCAAGAGTAGTTTGCCCGAAGCTCAGACCTCTTGCGTCGGATGCTCTTGTGCAATATTCTTTAAGTTTCGCGGTAGTATTTCTTATTGACCGTAGAATGATACCTTTGTAGCAAAAAAAAACAGACTAAACAGAACAAACTTCGCTGCCAGATTCTTAACGCTTAAAATAATGGTCTATACCAATTCCTCAGCTATATCCCTAACAGTAATTCGGCGATGTTGAATACGAACGAGTATCACAAACTTTTCGAACGTTTTCCTCTGCTACTGACGTCAAAGCCTTTCCGAACGGGGATCGTCTTCGAGCTCTTCACGTCCGTCCCGAAATCGACGGTACCACGTATGTATATATATATATATGCGTATATGTGCGAAAACTCACAAATCTATAGTGAACAAAACAAAGAGGGAAGAATATAGTGCGATACTACACCGCCCCTACCGGCGATAAATATCTGGTCAGAAGCCGCCTCCAGACTATAAACAGACGTGTGGGCAACGCCGGCGATGACGACAGCAATCGTGGTGACGCGATAGTGGTAAGGATGGCGTCGATCCATGTGTTTCCGCTGAAGCTTTCTTGGCTGTGGCGTATCGTGGTAAGCTCATAGCTAGTAGGCTAGAAGCTTCATAGCTGGAGCTACGTGAAGCTCGAGGTACTGGCCGGCCGTCGTCACTTCACCAAAGTGGGTGTCGAAATCCCACATTACAACATAATGTTCAGAGACGTCCGCAACACCAATAGAGTTAGATTGAGAGAGGTAGAGCTGGACAGAGCGGAATAACTACGTGTCTCCAAGACGGTGCGCGCTTTCCAGATTCCAGATACATTCAGTGTAGTCAGCACCTCCGCCAGTGAGCAATCAGGGACGCAGCACGTCCGCAGGACGCTCAGGAACCACAAATCATGGATATGTGAGTGGTGGGTGGTTGTCAATAGTAGAAGGCTTGCGTGTTGTTCTGCCGTTTGCGCGCCTCGTCTCGGGCCGCCGCCCATCGGGCTGTGACATCTGTGCCGCGATGATGGATCCGTCGATTCAGCCGTTCACCAGTCTATAGAGATCCATCGACAATCATACATCATCGGCCATGCAACGCACCTAGCGATATGTAGACGAACGCTGTTTCCTGCATAGAAAACCGCGATATATATATATATATATATATATATATATATGGATAAAAGAGGAATGCATTGTGGGATAAACTAGTTTCCCAACCTAGACGCGTGGTCACACCCTATATACGTAGCACTGCAGCCACTCACGCTGCCAACATCAAGCCCTTGTATTAGAGGAGAACCAAGGGCATATTATGTTTGCGCCTATCCCGTACTTACATCGTGTGTAGGTGTTATGGTGCGAATCTTTACGACACCAAGTACCCTCCAGTGTTTGTGAATATTTGCATCGGGCATAAAAGTTGTAAGAGTGACAATAAGGGAGCCCTAACCTGATCCTGCTCGACGGGTGCGCAGTCGTGGTAGCCAGCGCGTGCGGAATCCTTAGACCCTGACGTCGTTGAAAGGTGGCTACTCGTTCCTGACGACACAGGAAGATTTGTTTCACGACGGATTTGTCTGAAGCCTCAGTTAAAACCGCTCGCAGATGAAAGGCGGCATGTTCCTAGGTCGAATGCGTCTGTTTATGAGCCTTGCATCCTATGCGGATAACGAGGCAAGCCGTAGACTGACGGGCTACACTCGCTGAATTGCATTGAATATCCCCAGAAGACTCTGACGCACATATCTTAAGAGCATATTCAGGACAAAGGGTCGGCAATACCATCCGTACTAGAACCAAGAAACGCTCTATCTGTGAGCAAGGTAGTATCTAAAGCGGTCGTCTCTCTGTCACGACCCTACGACAGAAGTGTGTGCCTGGGTTGTGAGATACCCGTGTACGACTGCACTAACAGTGTTACAGTTCAAGCCAATCAAACCACGTTAAGTAAAGGAACAGCCGAAATCTCAAAAAGGCGTAACACGCTGATACTTTTGGCGAAATGGTACTTTTGTTTTCCCTTTTTAAATCAATGCCATCGACTCTCACCGCTCTAAGACAAGCGTGACTCAATGAAAAGGACGTGACTTTCACAGTCTATAAACAGACATGTAGGCGTTTCTATGGCATTTTCTAAAATTCTAAGGCAAGGCGCGGCCGGAGTGTAGAGAAAATATTGTCTACAACCTTTAAACCTCAAAACTACTGCCGTATAAACTGATCATAATAAGCTGACAAGGGTAATAGGAATGCTCATTAGGGCTAAACATCTTCTATCAAATTGCGGCCTTTCGTAAACAATATAATCATACCGTTTGTTCTAGCCACAGAGCTTGTTTATTTTTTTTACTTTACGCTTTACAGTTGCAGGAGTAGAAAATATATTTACTAGGGATATATATATATATACATATGCGCATAGACTAGCATTTTTCTCAGGCTCACCTCTATTCAATTTCGTCTCCGGACAAGATGTCCTTTGTACCACAACAATGTTCCCATACAGGCCGCACGCTTTTTCTCTACCTGTTCAAGATTAGTTGCAAGCATTGTCCCGTTCGCTGAACTGAGTATATATAGTGTCAATATGCGTTATAATGAATACTGACCGCTTACTACAAACATGTGTTTGACATTGTGTCACAGTCTTTCCGCTGGAACTAGTTATCGAAACAAGCAGGCACATCTCTGTGTTGACGACAGGCGGGTGCTTAATCTTAAGCCGCCGCGAGATCTGCATTGGTTTGCTAGACTACGATGCTGCTATGAGACACATCACGGACCCGACGCATCCCACCCGACCCATGGGCCCATTTCATTCTTTCTTACAGACTTATTCATGTACGTTAATGACGATATTACAAACCACGAGTTTCTATTTACGTCATACTCTGTTGTTCGTCATAATGACAGCCAGCCAGCCAGCCATCTGACATGTCGGAGTCGTTATTTCACCAACAGAAGCATAGAGCTGACCTCGTCAGACGCGAACATCGATCATTGCCGCTATAGAAAACAGCAGTACGGCTGCCAAAACAAAGCGTCTTGGCTAGAGTCGGAATGAGGTCTAGGCCCTGATCAGATATTGAAAAACAATCGGCTCGACGCCACAGCCGGTATATGTAACGCCTAATCCTACTTGTGCCAGATACCCCCTTTCTGTTTGATCTCACAGGACGCGCCGGTCTAGTCATCGTGATCAGCCAGTACTGGTTTCATTTATCAAATATTCCAATACACCACTACAAGACACTACAAAAGAAAGTTGACGAGGCGAAACCTAAATGTGGTTATGTATAAGTGCATTTTCTTTCTATCACAGTATGATTATATTTAGTAAATGATTTTTAGCAATGTTTGCAATATGGACTTATTCAATTAATTCCTTTAAGGCTTGACATGTCGGTGAGGCATCGCTCAAGGTTAAATTTGATCAACAACAACAAGTTTAGTGAGTTTCCCATTGAGAGTACTATCAGTTCATCTGTTTTCCGCAATTCGCAGCATTGAGCACAGAATCTGGCTTCTTGTCTCTTTTAGAACCCTTGTCTTCTTAAAAAAAATGGAACGGCAGGTATTATATATATAATATATATATATATATATATATATATATTCAGATAACTGTAGCAGCTCCTCGCTTTAAAACAAAGTGAGAAGGAGCTACAATTTATGAATATTATTTCAGCCCCTGCTTTTACTAAGATGATTGCTAATTTATTTGTGCCGTTATTTAAGCTACTATTTAATATCAAAATTTCTACAGCAACCGTAAATTCACATTTGTTTTGCAAAGAGTAGAAAGTGCTTAGTGTTAACGCAAGTCGTCATCGGAATCACGAATGACAAAGCCGAATCACGTTCTGATCAGATTGAGAAAGTCCGACAAAGATCAATCAACAATCAAGTCAATCTGCGTAACACTGATGAACAGGTAAACAGATACACAGGCTTTGAGAGTAACAAGTTGACCATGACCGCGCGCAACAGCGACGGACGCATCGCGTGGCCGAATGCAATCGACACTCGTAATAGCAATCATCGATGCCGAAGCAAACAGAACCGTTCCTTGTCGGCGTACCCATACTGACATGCCTGCTTTATGGGTGCGGGCAAATTTCAACTATTTTTCCGACCTCTTGCCCTTACGACCCCGACGGTACGGTAGACAAACAAAGAGATTTCTGCCCATAGCAGTCAGAATTGGTTTCTGCCTCTCTCTCTAGCCCCGAGAGTTCTTCCTTTGCTTTCTCTCTCTATCTCTCCTCTGTCGCCTTCATTGCTCAACTTTTTGCTGAACGTTCGAACCAATAAGGAGGCTCCCCCCCGCTCGTCACGGCACGCCTCATCCCCACAGACAATAGGAACAGGCAGTAAACCCGCCTCTGCCACCAGCACTGCCACGCGTCTTTACACGCTTTACAAGTCTAATATGCTCTCGATGTATTGTACATCTCTTTGTTATGATAAACGACTGCCAGGGGCAGATGCCTCTGTCAGCATACGCTGCATTTCTTAATGTTATATATATATATATATATATTATCTGCGCTGCTCTACCGTTGCCTATCAGCAAAAAGGTAGAGAAGGTTATGAAAATGGCTCGAAACACATAGCACCACCGTATGTAGGTGTATGTATTTTTTGACGAGCATTTGGTTAAGAACAATAAGCAAGTTGCCCAACGGTTTATAGATAATGAGATCTCGACTGATAAGTGAAGACATGTGTGTATGTATGAGAGAAACATAAGCGATGAAAGCAAGTAGTTCCACGCAATTGGTTCTCTACTACATGCTTAAGGGCTTGCATATAATAGAGAGGACATTGCGGTCTGAGGTCAGCCGAGTCGTCTAACATGTATACAACATAAATATATATATATATATATATTATTATATATATTATACCCGTCATTTGAGGTACTAGTCGTCTGTTATAGGAGCACGCCCCGTGGTGAACCCGCTACTTGGCCACATTATTTTATCTCACCAGTAAATCACATCATTATGTTAGTGAAAACTCAAGTATTTAAACGCAATTTCGATAATAAACCTAGTTGCCAATCAATATATATATATATATATATATATATAATATATATATAAGAGGTGGAAAGCGTCATATAAATGCAGCGGTTCCGATTGGCGTTTTGCTGGTTGCCCCACCCACTGTGCTCTCTACAGAGCCTGTAGAGTCCGAAATTTAGGCAGATCTTAGGTTTTAGTATGACTTCAACAGGAGGTGCAAGGCTGTTCTGTAACTTGACCTCGCCACGGATGATAAACGTACGACGATACTGCATGTGTATTAATTATCACCGTAGCAGTGACGTGAACCGAAGCTAAATGGCGCACCGAGTACAATCTGAAACTTCAAAAACGTGTACATATAAGAAAACGACGGACAAGCCACTCTAGTAGCAACAACAAAAACGACCATAATTTAAATCTCCTCAAGAGAGCTAAGAACAAAACAAAAGGGACTAACTCACGATAGCCACCGAACGCCTTCTGGTATCGGCTAAGGCGGGGGGGGGGGGGCGGCGGCTGCAACAGAAGCTTCGACATCTTATTCATTTGCTGCAATGTCGCGTCGATCGGGAATCGATACAACAACGGACAAACACAAAAATGCTGACGAGCAGAA
>QVRM01006390.1:0-27648 GCA_003439945.1 Dermanyssus gallinae
TGGTTCCTTCGACGTCAAATTCTATACAATAGTGATCGCTAAGGTTCTCTTCGTCAAGTAGTATGGTCCAATTTGAAATCTTAAAAACGTGGCTTCTCTTACAGATCGTCAAATCGATGTGCGACTCAGTTCCCCCGCGGTGGAAGGTAGGGTCGTTTTCTTTATTGAGAACAACAAGGTCATGAATTGCTAACCACTCAAGAACAACTCTGCCTCTTCTATTAGTGTTGGTTGCCCCCCATGTTGTCGAGGCTGCGTTAAAGTCTCTAGTAAAGGCCACTAGTGGTATAGGGCAATCTTTCGCCGACGTTGTCATCTCCTCGAGCAGGCCCTCCAAGTCGTCCAGCGTGCCGTTTGGACTGCTGTAACATGAGTAGAAACGACCGACGCCGTCCACGTCTGTCCATGTAAAATTTGATCCTCTTCCACAACCCGTAACTCGGAGACATGATGGCAGATTATGCACAATGCAGGTCTGAGCATGTCTGAGCACGTCTGAGCATCCACAACCCAGGTCGTCTGGTTCTTCTTTGCCAATTTCACATTAGGCTCGCTAAGCAGAGAGAGTGCAGTGCTCCTCTAGACACTATTTCGTCTAGCATTAGATGAGCTCCGCGGCTCTGTTACAGTTTAGTTGAATAACCTTAATTCGCATCATTTGAGTGCTGAGATTTGGCTAACCGTTGATCATCAGTCGGGGATTGCTGTCCTCTTTTGCGGTTCTTTCGCGAGATAACCGGCCTAAACCGTCTGCGTCGACAGTAGGCGTTCCGCAGGAGGGCTTTGCCCGCTCAGCCCACATCTTCCGTGGGTTCAATGCTAGGTGGCGACTCCGCTTGTGGAAGAGGACGGATCTCCTTGGTTGTTGTTAAACGACAGTTTTGCATTTTCCGTCGAGGGCCTGCTTGGTCCAAATGGCCTGGCCTCGGCGATCTTCATTCTATATCCCGGGCAGGCTGCAGAGTTGGCTGCATGCCCGGGTACCCCGCAGTTATAACATTAGAGGGACCCCTCGCAATCTTTTGCGACGTGACCCAGGGTGCCGCACTTATGACATCGTTTGACCGTGACTTCTTCGAATGTTCAAGATTGAGCCTGGTGCCCAACTCTCTGGCATTTCTGGCATGTCGGCACGCTGACCCATTCTGAGACCAGTCAATCTGGATCCGTCCAACCCTCATCAGCTTGCGAAGTCGGATGAGTTCATTCGGGCCAGAGCCGACTACCGGCCGTTGGCTCCTTTCTGTGGTTCTTCTATAAGCAAGAGGCCAGCAACGCTGGCGGCATGTCTAATTGCTTGGTCGACATCTTCCCGGTTTGTACCTTCGAGCAGATTCCTTACTATATTTTTTTTACTGCAGAGTGGTCAGTCGATACATTGGCGTTTCCTTTTGATTTAGTGCATCAAAGAAATGTGCCGATGCGCCCTCTGTTGTTTCTGCGACCCTTAGCCGCATGTCCCCGCTGGCAAGCCGTTGCACCCAGTGACCTTCACGTTGTATTGTGCGGAATCAATGTTGTTACACAATCGCTTCAAGGTGTCGACAGCACGGTACTAACTTTCTTCCCAGCTTCCCCTGCTATTCCACATTCCCACATTTTCCAGACAACGGAGTCAGCCGGGGTCCTCACTTCGTGCTATGAGGAGTCGAAGAGGACTATCCTTTAATATGCTTGTTTTGAGCTGAGACACGGTGTTAAACACGCCGCAGGGCACTCCTTTATCAGAAGATCCTTTAGGATCATCTGCTGTTTCGCGTTCTTGATAAGATCATCTATGACCTTTATCTTGCCGTGCGTACTTAGCATATCCGGCATGTACTGGCAGGCAACATCTCTTGACTCGTTAGGGAGCAAATCGGTTGTTGCCGTTCGTCGGCGTCCTTCATCTTCTCTGCCCTCACCATATCTCTGATTACGAATCTTAGTTTCTCCGATGAGCTTTTGACAACGAGATGCATATTCTTCAGACTAGCAGTGACCTTATATATGTCTTCTATTAGGCGCAGTGCTTGCGCTAGTCGAGGACACCTCGGTTCATCCACCTCGTCTGAGTTTCCTTCCGGTGCGTAGTTATCACTGCCGGTTTAACTCGTCTGTTGCATTGCTTGGCTATCTTGGCCTGGCTTGTCGGCCGGCACCTTGTCCGGTTCTTTGCGTACAGGCGAGTCGCCCACAAGCATTGCTAGCCCAGAAGGGTAATTGCTAAATGAGGATTTTTTTATATATAGACGTGTTTCTATGCCCACTCGGCACGAATCTTGCAAAAAAAGAATAATAATTAAATAAAAAATAACTTTAATGTTGATCCTCTCAAAAAAAAAAAAATAAGCCCGGTTCCGACTTTGAACTCGGGACAACTGTCCTGCGCCCGCTTGATAGACAACGGCGCTGTCCACTCGGCTACGCGCTCTGTGTGAAGACGGTAGTGCTAAATAGAGTCATTGGCCAACCCAGGTGATGTTTACGGTGGTGATGGCCAAGATGACAACAGCAAAAAAAAAACAAAAGACACACACACAAAGACGATACTACAGGGATAGCGACGACAAATCACTGCTTCAGTTGGTGGCACAATACAGATCTAGCTGCCAGCTAACGTATAATGCAACGCACGCATCCACTTGTACAGACAAGTTTGTTGTGATAAGCCGAGAATGCATCTACAGCTGTTTTTCACGCAACTTGTCTAGGGTCCGTAGAATAAACGTTGAGTAGTGTTCTACCGTTGAATAAGTCACTTCCAAGAGCACGTTAGTTATACAAAGGTGCACCTGAGCAGGGCGCGCCGAACTGTTACGTAAGAACTGGCTGACGGTAGCTCCGTACTAATGATTTTACAATCTTTTCCTAGAACTCCTGCTTGACCCGACCGTCGCGTTCGAATCGCGCTACCACTCTACACTGCACTCTGTTCTCCCGCTGCCCTTGGATGCAATAGCTAACTGCTGCCACCCATGGCTGCACTTACATGGCGTGATTCGAAGAGGCCCTGTTGCAATATTCCGACAAAACAGCATTTTAAAGTTTTTTTTTGCAGGTTTTAAAGGTTGCACTTGCAATAATGCGGTCGGTCGAAAGTGGCACTGCATTTAGCTTTACCAGTCAGTGCCTAATCCATAATTTTAGTTTGGCTACGTTGTGTGTCTGCAGCCTATATGTCGAAGAAGCCGAGCCCGAAGTCGTAAAGAGGAATCCGAGAAACTTGCCATATAAAGAAAAAAGCGTACATCCAGTGTAGAATGCCGAACGGCCGAATGCATAGTGCTTGACCGGAGCTGCCGGTTGGTGCATATTTGGCCGCTCCAGGAACATTTAAAATCGAAGTGCCAAATCGCTAAGAAAAGAGTGCATATAGTATGTTTCAGGTTTGTAACAAGAAGCGGTCAAAAACGTTTTGACAAATCTTCTGAGGAGCACAGCTTTCTAAGTTACGTGACCTGACACATTAATTTTCACGGTTACCGCGATCATGAATATGGCTAATATTGAGGTAAGACACCTCACACTAAAAAGAAGGCATTTGTAGATATAGTATTCTATTTTAAACAAACCTTCTGCTCGATAAGGAACACAAAATATTCATATAGTAAATGTAAATTAACCGCTCCTCGGTGTCCGCTTTACGTAGCCCGCTATAAAGCATGCATAATTAGAGTAAAAGTGCAATCTATATTTTAACTTATGTTTTTAAATAGGGAAAATCACGCGAGCAAGCAACGGATCTATTTCCAGTTATTTTTATGGCGCCTGTCCAATTCTGACGAGATTCGTAGTTCCTGATTATAAAATGCATTTACGTTATTTCAGTACTGTTCTTCTTGTTTGTTCACTAAATGTCCAGACTATGCTTACAACGTGGCCTTACGACCAGTTAGTAAGTTCGCACTTTAGGGCAAGCACGTGCATCATACTAAGAAAAAAAAAGCCTTGCTGAATTCCAGTATTTACTATTTAGCAAAAAAAAAAACAAATTACGTCAGTTATCTGCGAAATATAAACATGCGTGGATGTCGATTGTTAACCAGAGTCGTTATGGATTTTTTTTCTTTCTCCAGTACCATGGCCTTTAAGTTCATTACAAAGGAATCACGTTCACAGCACACATAAGCGTAACAGTACGGACTCTTTACGGAGAAGTAGGCAGTGTCTGAAGACTGTCCATTTTCTGGCACTGAAGCTCTTTGTGCTTACAATTGTTCTGGGCCTGATGTCTGATCTTGACAGGATTTGGAACTACCTCACGCTGGCGAATTAAGCCAGCTTGAGAGGTGCTTTTCATAATACATAAAACGAGTCCTTTGTGCAACTTGGGCCAGGCTATTCACCAGCTGCTAAAACAGTTTGACTAAGACTGAAGATGCCGCGGACAGTACTTTACGAATGTTGTACTTCAGAGTGGGAAGCTAAAGTCGAACGCGTCAAACGGGAGGTCGGGGGTTTGGACGTATTCAATGAATGCCGTGAATCGTAACCACGCTTACACCCGGTATATAGTGCATGGTGATCACTACGTGGTATGTTCAAAGGTGTGGTGTGCCAGTATCAGGCAGTAGAATGTGCTGCACTGGGCCATAAATCGTTGCACTACTCTCGGCGGGGTGCGTGAAGAAAATAAGGGAATATATATGAAACATTATGAAGTGCACATTATACTCAATGAAAATCAAATAAATAACTTTAAAATAGAAATACCTTGCTGGAAAAAGTTTCCTCCGCTCATTTCGATGCAAACAGGGTACTTAGGCACGTCGTTGTCTTGAACCGTAAACGCTATGCATCACAATTCTCAACGCATTTAAGGAAAATACAGGAATTTTCATCGATATGATACCCGCATGAGCCGGTGCAAACATGCAATGACAGAACTTGGTAAAATGACTGTAACCCAAGGGGTAAACGCGTTTGGTAACGCATGCGGTACAATATAATGTATAAGAATCCATAGCAAGTGGCGTGGCCTAGGAAGCTAGTGTGCGCTCGTTATGGCTGTCGTGTACCGAGGTGTCGCAGGTTCGTTCCCTGTGGTTTAGTGATAGTCATTAGATAGATAGGTTTTATTATTCTCATGAGTGGTTTACATTTGTGCAGAGGCTCACAGTTTCTCAAAGCCACCAAACGCTAGTATGGAATGTTTATACTGCATGTCTTCTTATCATTTTATTTATTGTCATTGTGATTATTATCGTGCCCGGCTGATATTACAGTAAGGTACCTAAATAGTACTGTTTAGCATTTTGTTTGAATATTGCCAAAGATGAAGTGGCGCGCACATCTGGAAGAAGCTTGTTTCATTATGTGGCACCGAGATTTAATATGAGTCCAATATTACTCGCAAGGCTCTTTTTTGCAGGTGGTGAAACGAACGAAACAAACGCATATAAGTCATTCCGAATGTCTCAACTACGTAGGTCAGATAACTATGGACGTAGGCGTAGTACATAGCGAACAGACAATGTAGGGGCAGATTATTACGGCTCTTGACCAGGGCAGCGATGCTCCCTATAACTTTTTTTTCGAATATGATTGGCTTAAAACGATAATCTGGAATCCAAAATAACGCCTAAGAATTTTGTCTCATTGCTCATGCCAAGAGTGCGGCTTCTGCATTGAAATGCCAAGCCATTGGCTCTAAATTAATCTAAATCAATCAATAAAATAACGTTAGACGACGCTTGTCGACCCACAATTAGACACGCTTATCGGCTCGGCTCCATAGACGCCTAGTTTGGTAATTAGAATATTGATGTCGATGGTTGCGAACGCCTTTCTTAAATAAGCAAAAAGAGCAGCAACCGTTTTCTTTTTCTTCTCCAAACCTTGACGGACGTCATCTGCAGAGCTCATAACAGGGACGGTCGCGAACATTATAGGGCGAAATCGTAACTGTCGGCGATTGAGAAAATGTTGTTATCCCTGAGTTGTTCAAATGCGCATTTCTCAAAGTATTTGAACGGGGCGGTACTTTTAGGCATTTAAAGGTTTGGACCGGCTGAAACGAAATCTCTGTTGCTCCATGAGGAAAAGTTTCAGGTATTACATTAATATCAGAACATTCCGTATCGGCAGTCATACACGTTGGATAGTATTGATTAAACACGTTTGCCGTTGTAGTCTCATCGGACATCATAATATATCGGACATCATCCTACTTTGAGCTCCTTACACTTGTTTTCCAGTATGCGACCTAGAACAGGTCTAATGGCATTCCAGAGATTTATTCTATCCTGGATGTTCTTCTTACCAGTTTCCCAATAATATAAAGTCTGCACTTTCTAGAAACAACAATTAATGCCAGCTATTCCCGGGTGACCCAGGCTTTCCTAAGTGTCCTAGGATTATTTTTACTTTATAGTTCCTGTTTGCTTCAGTTAACATACACTATTACTCGTGCATTGAAGCCCTCAAATGCTTCATCGATATCATCTATAGCGTACACGTCGGATCAATCAGTCTTATTGAGCTCTAGCACTATCTGGTCATAGTTCTTTTTCGATTTACGTATGATGTTATTGACAGATCGAGTGGTCGGATTGTAATTGTAATTAAGCTGTTTTGAATGACAACCTCGGGACTTGCATTGGAGTAGATGAGATCGATACAATTAGCGCTATAGGTGGAGATGTCTCTTCTCTTCCCCACTACGAAGACTCATGGAGATTACCAGAGTTCTGGTCATTGCAAAAAACAACGATAGCATATCCAATGAGGAGCATATTATGGTTGTTAATCTTTAAAATTATATTATCTAATCAATTTATGAAATCGGAAGCTTTTAGCTGTCTAATCAATTTTTTAAATTATATTATCTAATCCATTTATGAAATCGGAAGGTGGCGTTAAAATGAGCCAACCAGAAGAGATTTTCCCTCCACCGCACCAATATTACTATACTCTCGAATAAAAAGGTAGCTGAAATCACAAAAGCCAGCTCCTTTCGTACTTTAACGTCATAGTCACATCGTACACACAAAGCTACTCTATCTCTCTTGACCTACAGCTGTAGTAGCTATTATAATTGCACAATTTATTTAAAAAATCGACTTTATAGAACCTTATTTTTGATATGGCTATCACAGAGAGTTCGCACGGCAGGCTCGCGAGGAACGTTTCGAGGTCATGCCAGTGTGACTTGAGCCCGTTAACATTACAGTGTATGACCAGAAGCGATGAAGTATCACATTTAAAATAAGTTATGTTTATAGTACTATTCATATATCGTTATTTGTGGTTCGGCCGGTCAATTCAATGTTTTCATATCCGTCACCAACCGTCAGGGCGATTTGGCTGTAGACTTGACTTGGTATCGACAGTTAATAAATCTAATATCATCAATTGCTTTATGTCGCTTCATTTGAAGCAATTTATGGAACAGCGTCGAGTTTGAGGCTGTGAGATGATCATAGCCGGCATAAGTCCAAACCAACGACATTTTTGGCTTCTTCGCACGGAACGCACGCTGAACGTTTATCCCCTTCCAGCGGTTGACGAAACGCACGATAACATGTTGGTTATCGGACATCTCCCTGCCGCCAATTCTCCTATTTGTCCTATGTAGTCCGAGGGCGGTGGTATTGATCCGCAAATTGCATCTGCACTTCGACGGTACTACTTCCTTCGGCACCAGAAGAAGTAGTCGTCTTCACGGTGTCTCTCCCTTCAATTGCGATCGCCCTTGCCTCCTCAGCCCTACGTTTCGCCCCGGCAATTTCCTCTGATTAGAATTTCATCGCCGAGTCCACACCGTCTAAACGAGACTTGAGCGTCGCAACCTCAGCCTGTACCTGTATAATCACTCTCGACTACGCTACACATTAAAAACTTTCTTCTTAAGATCGCTAAGCTTGACCGTCAGCGAATGTAGTCCTTGGTCTTGAAATCTAAAACTTTCTATGAGTCTACTGAATTCAAGGTGGCAAACTGGGTACTCCTATCACTCACCGGCCCTTGAAGTTCTCCTTCCTGATGGACGGTATATCGAGGCATATACATAATTTGAACTGCAGTTGCGCCCAAAATACACTCTACCTCAATTTAAATAGAACAGTAGTCTATTAGCAGAATTTACAATAGCAAAGACAATAGGTTTCCCAAATGTTCGAGCATTTTCGGTTACTATACGCTACAATAGTTTAGAGCGTCTCCCCTCAGAGATCACAAAGTCTCAGAAGTCTTGTTTTGGAGTGCCACGTACTTCGAGGCAACATTGGTGCTGCCCTTGATAAGCGTAGGCAAAATGATTTGTATATATCTGAAAGTTGTAAACGTTCAAGACGTACCCAAATGACCTCGCATGAAAGCGCTATTTGTAAGCCGTCTTAATATTGTAACGTTGTTGTGTTCCGCTAAGTCAGCTTGGGGATGTAAACTCATCCGGACGGGTACTGCAGCCGAGGGACTCGGGAACAATGAAATGGCGACACGTAGCATTGGGTCTAATGCAAAGCACGGCCGAGCAACGGATGGTTATTAAGCCGTGCTGCTCGGTCTATTTATTGGTTCACGAGGCACCGCGGCGTGTTGACACCCCAAAGGGTGTCAGAACCCGCTCTCAAATCGGTCGAAATGTACAGCAATTTGTGTTTGTTTCGTATAGGAATAGAGGTTAAGTGACTGTTTGACTTGGACTGCCGATCATAGGTCGACCCTCTCCCGATGTCGGCCGATGATCGTTTGGACGGCGGAGGACGTTGGAGTTTCGGCGCGAAAGGCTGTGGCTGTTCTCGGCCGGCTGGTTGAGACATGTCTTGTTCGGTTGAGACATGTATTATTCGGTGAACGTTGTGTACGTTGAGATTCTGGCGCGTGCGCTGTAGCCGTTGGACGCGGCGGTTAGAACTTATTTGAATTGCTATTATTGCGTACACAGTAACTTCGTTACACTGCCCCCCCCCCCCCCTCTGAATTGGCTCGTCCCGAGTGTGTTAGTTGACAGGTCGGTTTGTTGAGGTTGAAGATTGGTCTGTACAGGTCGGCAATTCATACATGTTGTTGATCGCCGGAAGGTCGCTGTCGTCCGATGTGTCGCGCGGACAGTTTGGGTTGAATGCAGGCTTGCTGTCACTTGAGACATCTCTCGCCTGAGCAGAGTAGTGGTGTGGAGCAGAGTCGGCACGGGCGTGCACTCCCCGCGCGGTAGAACTCTCGCTTTCAGTCTTTACACTCCTCCAGACGATGTCTCAAGTAGTTTCACAAGCAAATGGCGCTGGGCGGACGGCAAATGGCTTAACTGTGTCTATCTCTGCGCAACTTACCCGGGCGACCTGTACGCTTTTAAACCGGGCAAGAATGAACGCTGGTCGTGGTCGTATTTCGGTCTTGTTCTGCGCAACTTACCCGGGCGGCTTGTACGCTTTTAAACCGGGTAAGGACGAACGATGGCACTATGTCTTGAACTCTGTCGTTCGTGGTCGGGCTTGATCGCTTATCAGATCTCGTCGAGTATGGACGGTGTCGTGGTCGGGGGGCGTAATCGGCGTCGGTGGCCGTGGTCGGGGAGCGTCGTCGGCGTCGGTGGCCGTGGTCGGGGAGCGTCGTCGGCTTCGGTGGCCGTGGTCGGGGAGCGTCGTCGACTTCAGTGCCCGTGGTCGGGGAGCGTCGTCGGCTTCGGTGGTCGTGGTCGGGGAGCGTCGTCGGCTTCGGTGGCCGTGGTCAGGGAGCGTCGTCGGCTTCGGTGGCCGTGGTCGGGGTGCGTCGTCGGCTTCGGTGGCCGTGGTCGGGGTGCGTCGTCGGCTTCGGTGGCTGTGATCGGTGAGCGTCGTCGGCTTCGGTGGTCGTGGTCGGTGAGCGTCGTCGTGGATGTGGCTGCAGTCGGCACTGCATTGTTGTCGTTGGCGCTGTCGTCGTGGTCGTGGTCGGCATAGTTGTCGAAGTCGTGGTCGTGTTGGCGAAGGGGGTTCGCTGTTTGGTCGATGTTGGTGGTCCTGATCGTCATTAGGGGTCGGTCGTGGTTCTGCCGTGCTCGGTCGTCGTTTGATGCGGTCCGTGCGCCGTGTCGTCATGCCCTGGCTGGGCAGATAGAACTGTCGCTCGTCCGGAAACCTTTGGTTGTCCATGATGGCTGAAGTGACGGTCGGTAGAGGCAGCTGGACGGGACTTTGGAACGAATGACGCGGCTGGACGGGAGTCTGGAACGTTTGGCGTGGCTGGACGGATGTCTGGAACGGTTGACGTGGCTGGACGGGAGTCTGAAACGGTTGACGTGACTGGACGCGAATCTGGAACGGTTGACGTGACTGGGCGTGGGTCTGGAACGGTTGACGTAGCTGGACGTGAATCTGGAACGGCTGAACGTGGATCTGGAGCGATTGACGCGGCTGAACGTGGGGTAGAACGGTTGACATGGCTGGACGTGAGTCTGGAACGATTGGCTGGACGGGGGTCTAGGTCTGTGGACTGGTATTGATTCTCTTCGTCGCGTTCCGTGTGCTGTTTCGTCGTCGTCCGTTGTCGCCTCGGTTGGTTCGCCGTCCGGTGGTAGAGAGAGATCGAGGCATCTCCACCAAATGTAACGTTGTTGTGTTACGCTAAGTCATCATTCGGAGATCATCATACGTTGAGATTCTGGCGCGTGCGCTGTAGCCGTTGGACGCGGCGGTTAGAACTTATTTGAATTGCTATAATGCGTACACAGTAACTTCGTTACAATATGTCACAAAAATGTGAGGACATACAACAATATGTAGCACGGCAACGATGTAGACGTTAACGTGACGACACTTTTAGAAATAAACCAGGCGTATTATAATAATTTTCATAGAAATATATCAGCTACCAAATTTACAGAACTACTGGACCCTGGGGTGTGGTCGGAAGGGATACACTTTCATCCTTTAAGCGCGGAAAATTTAAATCATTTAGAATATGCGGCGCAGAGAAAACGACGACCGCAGGAACTGAGCGCAGCAGACAAACTGAAGAAGAGGACGATATCACAATGATATCTTCGATATATTGGCAAGTGGCGTTAAAGCAGCCCGCAAAACAGCAAATACACACATCGAATCAATTCAGATGTTTGTTGTGGAACGTTGAATCATAAGAATCATTGTATAATAAGTCCGACAAAAACAGTTTTCATGTCATAGATATTTTGTTTTTAACCGAAATGTTTGTGACAAACACAGCAAATTTTATTCAGTTCACAAAATATATCATGGACCTGCACTTAAGGCTCAAGGGAGAGGCCAACCCAAATGGGGTGTGGCTATTGCCGTCAGAAAGACAGAGTGCTTACACGTACTCAAATACACTGCAAGATAATTAGTTCTGGAACTAGAAGAATATTATGGTACGCATATATAGCCCACCAGATAGGCAACCCGCTGATATGATACACTTATTATACATGTTGGGGACGCAATGAGGTATTGTAAAAATACAAATGAGTACATTGTTATCGGGGCGTCTTTAATTCCGACCTATTAAAAGATAACGCACGAAGCGCAGCTTTTATATCAGGAATCCATGAGGTTGGATTGCAAATTGAAAACAACAAAAATGAGGCTACGTACGCCAGCTGGAATGATATAAGTGCGGTTGATGTAGTTCTAACTTCAGCACAGCAGCCACAATCAATAATCAGCGAGATGCATTCAACGCCCTCAGCACATCGAAAACACTATAAAATAACGTTCAATTTGCACCGATCCAACAAGCCCAGTGTACCCTCAGCATACAGTCTCAGCCGCTACCTGAACCCCCGGATATTACAGCAAGCTCATTCAGCCAACAGACGATATCAATGTCACCGAAAGACCTATCCGGTGAGCAATCCAGATTTGATGCGTAAGGAAACCGTTATACAGACCAACTGCACACAAACCATGGTTTTATGAACAGTGCGAAGCGTGTGACACACGTACAACAAAGCGCTACAAAACCATGGGTACTCCTCCCAAAACGACCCACTCCACCAAATCCAGTAATTAATGACAATGAGTGGATACTTCAATTTTCGCGCCTATATATATATATATATACTACCTCCGAGGGAGAATAGCTGTGATTATCCAGCATTTACAAAGGAAGAGGTCTCCAATGTAATCAAATCCAAAAAAATTGTAAATCTGCGGGTCCCGACCAAATTGTGTATGAACATATTAAAGCAAATACACGTTTTCTGTGCCCGCTATTAACTAAATTGTACAACGCATGCTTTCGCAGCGGCGAAATACCGGAAGAATAGAAAAAAGTTTCTTGCAGCCAATTTACAAAAATAAGGGTGAAGCAACCGACCCAACCAACTATCGCGGAATTGCACTTCTTAGCGTCGTTTATGAAATTTTAACTTCACTTGTTGTAAAACGCTTGTATGACGCCATAGGTCCAGATCTACTTATGCGAGCAAAATGAATTCCTAAGAGGGCGATCGACGTCGGATGCCGTTGCCTTTCTTTTAGAACATGTAAAGAGTCGCCAAAATAAAAAGAGATGACATACGAGTATGCCGCCTTTATCGATCTTAAAACTGCATTTGACTGCGTTAGAACAGAGAAACTTCTTCAAGTACTTCAAATCCGATATTTTATAGAGAGAATCTCTGTAATCTATGTATAATCTAATACGTGACATGCTGGAAGCGAACTTAAATATTATTAAAAACGGGGATCATTATGTCAGAAAACTGAAGTTGTCCAGTGTGATTCCGCAAGTTCGTTTCTCTTTTTACTGTATATAGCTGGCTTGCTGGACGCCCTCAGAAACGTAAAAGCAAGACATGCATTTTGTGCTGACGACTTAGTGGTGCTTGCAAAAACACGAAACCACCTGCAGTTTTATCTCAAGGAAGCCTCAGATTGGTGCCAAGAAAACCAATTGACAATCAACATCGCCAAAACAAAAATATTACGATTTAGTAAAGGCTGCCTATCCGCAATTGCCCCCTATTATATCGGACCTTAAAAACATAGACAAAATAAAATCTTATTTTATAAGGCGCACGTTAGGATTGCCAAAAAACGCATCGGCCACGCTCGCTCTAGAACTATGCCACGAACGCACACTAGTAGAGGATTTAGTACTGGACAAGATACCGTTCAGTAGGCAAATCTTAGAAGCTTACAGAGAATTTAGAGAAACCCGCAACATGGCATTTGTAATGGGTCTCTATGTCGAGGGCCCTGCTTCTTGCAGCAATAAATGGAAACTGTCATCACAGAAAAATAGATCTATAATATGCCGAACAACATGGCATGGTCACCACCACCTAGAGGAAATTGTTATGAAATTGACGAATGCGTATGTAAATATTGTGGCGAGTGCAATATCGGACGTTACCACATACTCACTTGCTCGTTTATCGAAACACCATCACTACAAGCACGTGTTAACGATATTCTTAGCCTACAAAATGATGTGTGAACTTCTGTACTACACTTCATCGTGAGTAAACTTGAAAAAAACAAATATTATTTAGTATCGCAACTTACTTGACATCGCCATTTTGTCGAAGGGAAGGAATGAGGAAAATGGCGGGCGACCTTTGCACAAGGAGTGTTTACCTTTTTTTTTCTGGAAGGTTTGAATGCATGATGCGTCCCTACAAGCCTGCGTGGGAACTGGTGTGGGACTCACGAGCCCACTAAAGGCTCGGTAACTGCAGCCACTATCGTCTCCTTCGTATCATTCATGTGTTGTGAGTGGCAATTGAGTTCCAATTTCTTAGCCGTTCATCTGCTTAGCGATTTCTAGCTTAGTAATAGCAAAGCTTCGCCACCACCGGTCTCTTACTTGTACACCAAGTGGAATGACCGTTGTGCTCTATCAAGTCATATAGAGAATGTGCATCAGCTGTCGATTCTTTCTTTCTCTCTCGAACGATGTCACAACCGAGTTCCTACATGGATTCTTTCAATCGTGTGCTATCGTATGCAATATTAAGAAGCTCGCTGCTACGACGACTCTACGACTATGACCAAATACGCACTTACTTGGACTAAACTAAATACATGGACTCTCAAAAATGTAGACGGAATTTGAACGTCAAATGTAGTACAAGTAGGGCCATCGTGTACATGAAAAAAACGCTATCACAGCGAAGGGAGCCTTTGTGACTGCTAATTTCTGAGATGTATAAAAGCCTTTGACTCACTGGACAAACATATCTTAACGAAAAATCATGTTAGGGAAATTGCTCAGAGACTTTTCCACTCGAATCATAAAGGCGAAGCACACTAATCATGCATTCACATGAACGCCACCAGCCCTATCTTTAGCATACCGCAAGAAATCACAGACCCTACTTCATTAAGGCTAAAATAATAATATTCTTATATAGCTGGCGACGTATACAATTCCGCTATATATAAACATCAATTAAATACAAGGGGCATTATACAAAAACGCTTTCAAGTAAGTCGTGATTTTTTTGTCTCCTCGTGTCATGGACCACATTGCTTATAATAAACCAAATAATCTCTATTATTTCCGATATTAAATATACTGAAATATTGTAGAAGGCCACTAAGAGTCATCATCTAACATAATGAGTTGCTATGATGCTTTGATGGCAATCAGAATGTCAAACAAATCCTAGATGAAGAAAAAATGCTAAATATTATAAAAAACATATGAACATTAGCCCCTAATAATTGTATTCGAAGTATCAGAGTAATTCATTTTATTCAATCTTAGGGTTACAGGAATATGTCATAATACGTGTCAACTTACCAACATACAACCAATCTAAAGCTTCACGCTATTATACGTCATCATATCGCAATATGTTACTCGCTAAATAATAGCAAAGGTCGCAACAGACAAGCCTTACAAATCCCTACAGACAAGTAAAACTACATAATACAATCATCAAAAATATCTCGTGGAACATTGCCCAGTGGTTGTTAGTTCGATACCGAGGTAGGCGAAGTGTTTTACAAACTCGACACGGTTTACCTAAAAATGAAGCCCATCATCGCTAGCCAGCCTTCTGCCTCCTCTGCTCTCCTTGAGCCACACCTGATGCTTGGACCAAATGTTATGTGCTCTGTTGAAGAATTGAAGCAACCAGCTAAAGGAACGTTTACAATACTTCGAGGTACGCCAGCTTGTCCAGAAACAGTTTTAACAGAGTTTAACAGAGGTAGATTAAAAGCCCACAGAGACGGCGTATAGGGGTAACCGTTTTTGAACGTTTGCGATTTTTAGAAATTTAACCGAATCTCGCAGAGAAGCACGAAGCAAGCAGTTATCGTCGACTTTCTTTTCTAAATCCATGCTGCTCTTCCGGTAAGCCATTTACGTTGTCGAGAAACGCCTCCAGTCGCTTAGTCAATATACTAACTAAGAGCTTGTATACCACACTCTTCTTTGCAATACCAAGATTACGGAGAGAGCGCGGTGCCCTTCTCTTTCGGAATGACACTTAAAATATTTTCCCTCCATGACGGACAATATTTATGTATCTTGTTAAGCAAGGACAATGTGTATGTATCTTGTTAAATAGAGCGTGTAAGGCGGGACTCAGCAGCATAACCTGGTGCAGGTGTTTATTTTGCACTTGGTACGGATTTGGTGCTTTTTAGGATTTTGCCTTCAGTATGACGCTGATAACACCATATTTAGTTGTTTCATGCCCTCATTGGCTTGCATAGACAACTCATCCCACACAGATATAAGTTAACAATCATTCTCTGGGATGGTATTATCTCTACGTCTCCCCGAAGCACGCTCTTAATTCCTCTAATGGGATAGGGCAAGCAACGACTCGGGATTTGCTTTAAATTTATTTATGCGGTTGTCTCATGGCTTTAAAAATAAGACGGTTTTCTTTATTCAAAACAAAGTCTCTTTTAGCTGATCTGATCATATGTTTGTACCCGTTGAGCCATTTATATAACGGCAGCATGAAGTTATGTAATCGGAACAGAATATAAGCTTGAACAACAAAATGCTTACACTTCCGCAGCTCTGCGTTCATGCAAGGGACGCTGCGCCTAGATCGCTTCTCGCAGACGCTTCGTCGGATGACTGAAACAATACAACTGGCGTACTCATAAACACAAATTCTCTTAGGGGTGCCAAAATTTCTCGGGAATATAGAACAAGACGATCAAAGTCTAGCGACTTCGACCATTCTGATCTACATTGAACTAGAGATTCCAACGGCCGCGGCGCCTGAGTCTAATTGAGAGATGCCATTTGGCTCTGAAAGCTGTCAGTTGCGACAGCACGACGTGGTACGTCATACAGGTATCTTTAATGTTTGAGGCAAATATATCAACCCTTGATCTACCCTGTAGTCCCACAAATGTGTACACATCCGGAGAGGTGACAAGCCACAGACCTCGGTAAGGTGCTGATCAACGATCTGCACCTACCATTGGTGGGTTTATCTATTGGGCTGGTTAGGTCATCACAGAGTAAAGTTGGCTTTTGTAAATCAACTGAATCTAGCAAACGACACTAATTGTCGAGTAGATCAATCATTCGCTCCGCGGGACTCCAGTACATGGCAACGATATTACATTTCTCGGTAGTTAAAATGGCACAGTTGTCATTGTTATACTGAATATTTACTTGACCAGGTCTGCCACTGTATAAAACGACTACGCCCCCACTTGATCTTCCTGGACCTGCTGCGCGTTGTGTCAGACACTCAGCAGTCTAAAATCCATTCACGTTTATTCTCTTTGTAGACAATGTCCCAGCTAGAATAACAATGTCACGAGGACAATTCCGCGTGTGGAAAAGATTTATACCTGTTTTGGCACCCTCGATATTTCACTTGTATTACATGTGCCTCGCGTGCGTCTCGCACTGGAAGACGCTGCATTTGGAATCTGTACTGACGCATGTCCATCTAGTCAATTCTCAGATAGAGCAGCAAACGGACTGTATGAGGAGCAGGGGTTAGCCATCATTGGCGGAAATCTCAACCAAGTACCCAGGTTACGCCCTCGATTACCATTACGATTGTTCCGACCGTCGTCTGCCGTCCGATTCTTCACTCTAGCAAATTTACATGAATATCGCATTAGAATGTTTGCAATCTTATTCCCCGAAACCTCGTCGTATCTGAATATATGAGATAATCCTGTCGTTGATTGTATATTAGTTACGTCCAAAAACTTGGCCCGTACGTTAAACTTGTAAGCAAGGCTGGCAAGTCCTTTATTGAAGCGCGTACACTCTTGGCTGTAAACAAGAGCTAACACTAGGAAAAGAGTGTCCGGGGTGTTTGTACCTCGCCTCAACTAGAAACCCTTCGAAGAGAACCACCGCCTCATCCGTTTCTAGCTTAATCACTCAGCATACCCTGCATGAATGACAACTTGTAGCGGGTCCGAGGTGTCAGTCGCAACCTGCAGAGTGTCGGTGAAAAGATCATTACTGAATGGTCTAAGGTTCTAAACTTGAAGGCGAAACTGCCCTCACTTTGGACACGTAGAAGGATCCCAATATGGAAAGTCGTCATCTTATTCTTCGATTCGCAGTGCATGGGTTTTATCATAAAAATTGTGTTCGACCTGGCCACCATGAAGCTGACAAATCATGTACTTGTCAACGTTGCGGTCATCATAGCACAACATAGCTTTCACTTGAATGCCAAACTCTTATGTAAACCGTCTAATATAACAAAATTTAAAACCTGCTTTTTAATCAATAAACTACTTATATGACCCAATCATAAACATTTTAATTCGGAATAACGGAAACTATTCGTGAAGAACTGTCTTAGTTAACAGACTAGACAAGGCGATAGTACAATGCATGAGCAAACGAAATTTTCACCTTACAGCAAGAGCCCAATTCTTATTAACAAAAAAGTCAGGTAAATCAAAATTATCACCCAACATTAGCTTTATTCACATTCTAAATTGACTTAAATGCCACTGTCCTCCCTTTCTCTCTCCTATATTTATTTATAAGCATATACACATATATATGAGCGAACTCACCCTATTTGAAAGTGAAAGCCACAGCAAACAAGCTATACAATATTGGGAAACCAGTACGATTACCGTGGTTTAATGTCTACCTTTACAATTCTAATAAATGGGCCCACTTGCTTTACATGATCCTATAGAACAAGAGTTGCGGTCAATGGAAATAGTAACAAAAGCGTCTCAGTTTTCACAACGCCAAGAGCGAGTGAGTTGACTACTGGTTCATCGCCTAGTAATAAGGCACTGCGCTTCATGTCGATGCGTTGCTCAAAGATCTTTGAATATCATCGAGCTTCTTCAAATCTTCCTTGATTACCCTTGTTAGATCCGCAATACCTGCAAATTTCAACATGTATACGGGCTTTATATATAGGCGTATCGTTCAGTAAGAAAGGTAATTCGAATCTTGAGACCTCCTACTTTTTCAAAAGGGATATAAACATGTAAGTGTGCAGAGCTCTATATATAAACCGCACAATTGGTATACAGACATAAGAGAGCAAATAAGCTAAGAAAGGCAACTGTATATATAAGCTAATTTCCAATTAAAAGCTTACTCTGCCAAAACATATGCGTACATACTTAAAGCATTATTATTTTGCCATTCTATTAATTAAGTGAAAGCTTGGGAACAGTTGTAAATATATGAAAAATATGCTTTAAGTCGATCGCCTATAACCGGAGAATTACTGTTATATATATATATATATATATATATATATATATATATATATATATATATATATATATATAAAACACACAATTGGTATACACGCCATCCAACATAAGAGAGCAAATAAGCTAAGAAAGGCAACTGTATATATAAGCTAATTTCCAATTAAAAGCTTACTCTGCCAAAACATATGCGTACATACTTAAAGCATTATTATTTTACCATTCTATTAATTAAGTGAAAGCTTGGGAATAGTTGTAAACATATGAAAAATATGCTTTAAGTCGATCGCCTATAACCGGCAGCACCTTTATCACCCCCTCCAAACGTGATATATGTGTCTATAGATAGATAGGCCATCCTCTGATTATAAAAAACCTTATCAGGAATCTGGTGTTTTTGCGTCTATTAATCTAACGTACACAAAACACATTGCATAAAGATGAAAAGTCCCAAGTGATGCCGTCCGGCTTCGTAACAAACCTAAGATGTTAAAGTAAATTGGCCGTGCTATCCTCGTTAACATTGAGACGAGTCATACTAAATGGATGCCAAAAATATTCGATGTAACCCATACGTCTACATGATGTGTAGGAAAATGTTCCTTCAATGTTTGTACCGACAATACATTAATTATTGGACACTGCTGGCAGAATGCCACCAAAATGCACGTGTTGCTGTCCTTTTTGGATTGAGACAAATCATGTGCATTTATATATAGGCTCCCTAACGTAATGTAGTTTATTTTAAACGAACTTTATGTGTTTAAACAACATCGAGTATTTTGCACTCTTTGACTCCCACCGAATACGTACCGCGTTGCTGTTGCGATAGAAGGATGCACATTTCTTCGCTGATGGGTTCTTCGACGTGGACGGTCTGAGGGTCTGCTCGGGTACTTTGCGCGCTTGCCTGTAGCTCATTGAGCTTACCCCGGTTAAGAACTTCAATCTCGTTCACGATCTCCTCGAGTGACGCCTAAAGTTAACAAAAAATGCTCATGATGTGTAGAGGAGCATTGTGTTGGTCGTGGAATATTCGTGTATCCTCGCAAACACCTTTACTTAAGTTGATTATCTCAATCTTAACTAAAGCTCTTTATTACGAGTTTAGAGTTGATACGAGCACGCCAATCCCTATTTAGGAGAGTTTCGTGTAAGCTTTCTCAGCGCAATACAGTTTAAATGAATCAAAAGTTCAGCTCTTGCTTTATTGCTACAACGCCACTCTACTATCATTTTCAGATACGAAGGTGTGCCTAAACCCCAAAATAAAATTGCAGTCGACATCTACATAATTTCCACAAATTCGGTGAGATCACTCCTAAATTGCGTAGTATCACAGGTCAGACAATATAATTGAACAGAATGCATAATTTGGTAAGGACGCAAAAATACATTTAAGGACTAATTCTACCCTAAAGTCTATACTTCAGCATAGCGATAAATTATCGCATAGCACATCGAGCACAAATGCCTGTCTGGAGAGCTATAATATCTTTCTTAACCAGTTGCATGCAAACGAAGCTTCTCAGCTTCATCGCAACCTAGTATATATGTATATACTGCCGACTTCTGGCGCTTATATCGGCACTGTTGAAACAAATTAGCTCACCGGACCACTTGTCGGCTTTATAATCGTATCGAAAAGTACGTAATTATTGAGCAATATGGTTTAGCGAAATCATTGTCTTGCGCCGCTAGATCGTATCGTCGTTCTAGGACGGCGTAATTTTAGATTTGATTGCGTGACTTCCAATGAACTATTAATGTTATTGTTATTATGGCAAACCTTTAGCGTTTCTTCTTCGCTTTGAATGCCTAAACCGATTTTTCGGTTGACTTCAAAGGAGACCATGACTTTCAGCACGCGGTGGGCCAGATCCTGCTGTTTTAGGCGAAATTCCTCAATCCTTGCCCGGGCTAGTTCGCACTTCTTTTTCAAGTCGGCTGCTTCTTGCGCCATCACTTCAAGACGATCCATCTGACCGGTTTGAAGTTCCTGTTGCTTTTGCAACCTATTAATGTACAATAACGCCAGCAATGACCAATACACTTAAAGAACTCAACCAGGATATAAAAAAACATAGCAATATACATATAAAGGGGAATTTGAAATCTAAGAATAGGCAAATGAACACCTAAAATCTATGATGTAATACTTTTTTGCGGAAACAGAGTTCAACATGACGTAAGCTTCACAAGCAGTAGAAGCGTCCACAACACAAATAATAATTAGGTGCAACAGTAATGCTAATCATAAAAACTGCATAATAGATTATTTTAGAAAAAGTAACATCTCTATAGCCGCAAAAGCTGCCACTTTCATACCATATGTGTAATGTTTTTCGGCAATATCGTCAATTGAATTTACGCAGGGATCCAAACACGTGATGGCAAGTTTAGCAGGTGGTAGAACGGACGAAATATCAATGGAGGGACTCTTCTTTCAATGCAAATTTTTTTTTTAAATTAGGGGGAAGAGCAAAAATGCAGTTAAGCATTACACGCAGATATTAGAGGTCCGTGTGGGACTTTCACTGATGTTGTTTATGGGAGAGTCCCATACGGAGTCAGAGTAGAGTACACATCTGGGGGTCTAAAATGCTCTTCAAGGCCTCGTTTATTTCTCATAAATATATATTAGAATACCCTTTGTTGTACTAAAGTATCTTACAATGTTCTAAATATGGCTGAAAAGCAAGCCAAATTATACGAGAACCTACTCTTCGGAACAAGACGACCATTGAAACATTTGAACACCAACACGTTGCTTCAGGCGAGTTAAATTCGCCCCATCAAAACATCACAACGGATCATTCATTCCCTCTAGAGGCAACCATTTTCAGCTTTTGAGGTATGTCCTTTATTCAGATGAACGCACTGACTGTGGCCGTTGCGGCTTTCGCATAGCGAGATTTTCGCACTGGCTCTGCCTAGTCACCGCAAGACCCTTTGCTAAACTAAAAAAAAATTTTAATTGCCAGCATGCGAGAACAACAATTCTAGTCACAAAAATGCAAGAGGCACAGTACCTTCGATTAAGATCCTCAAAGCCAATGATGGGAATGGGTATGAGACGTTGCGGATCGGGGTTGTCGGCCTTTGCCTGGTCCCATAAAAGCGAATCGATCCCATTCGGTGGTACGGATAGGTACTGCTCGAGCGCCGCCTGAAGAAAGAAAAGAGATGAAAAAAAAATCTTCTGTTAGACAAACACCAACAATTACTCGGATGTAGCCGGATTGCAATGTACATAAGATTTTGCCCTTCGCCATAAGTGATACACAGTACTTAGCTAAAGTACCTTCTTCTTCCTGTATTAGAAGAAAGAAGAATCGATTACTTCGCCACTTGTATTATCGTATATCTATATGTATTACCGTATAGTCATTTACTCCCAATCTTTGCTGATCGCATATTCGCGTATATTATATTTCCTAGTTTTCTTCTAAGTGCTGCCGGCCACTTCTGTGTGGCCCACTGTATACATTAGTGATTATTGTTGACTACTGGCACCTATCTGTCTTGTCAAAAATTTCACCCTTCTTTACTATTTTCCCCCATTATCTTTTACTTACTCTACCTTCTTAGCCCATCTGCCGTAATTTATTGACCTAATTCTCTACTACTATACCTCAGCTTACTTTGTACTTCCCTTTCGATAAATTTCGATATTGCGCCTTTTCTTTCAAGTAAAACTTCCCTCTGAATCTCTTCTATTATTATATTTCCTGGATAAACCCGACCTATGTACGAGAGCAGCGTTTGCAAATGTCACCTTTGGCACATACATGTCCTTCTAAATGTCCCGATTGTCCATCACCTACCTTATTATACTCAGTAATCTCAGCCATATTGAGTACACGGAGATTCGTAAGGGCAGGCTTATGATGCGGCTGTTCTAGAGCGGCCAGCAACTCGGAGGAGCTGAGCTTTCGGCCTTGTCCAGCAGTGCCCTTCTCGATAACGTAGATGACAGCGAGTGATTGACCGGCACCAAAATCGACCACGGAATGCAAGAAAACCACCATGTTCGGCGCTTTTACGACGTCCCGGTGCAGTAATTCAGTAAAGCTTGGCTGAAGACTTTTGATTTCCTCCGCCTTCTTATTGATGAGAAGAGACACGAGGCCATCCTCGGGTCTGTTCGTCGGTAGAGTGTTGTAGGCGATTGTCTGGAGTAACCGAATATATTCAGTTAGTGTTCGTGGTAATGCAATACCTATAATAATGCGTGAATATATATATATATATATATATATATATATATATATATGTATATATTTATACACACACACATATATATATATATATATATATATATATATATATATATGCCCTAGACTTGTATATGGTCTATGCGCAATGGAATTGATAATACAAAACATAGTAGTGAGTGCTCAGTCGTATATAGTAACTAAAATAACACATAAGCATAACGCACACGTTATCATATGTTCCATATCAAACGCGTTTGAAATATTTAAACGAATGTACCTTAAACTTGTAGAATGGGTTGTCCGGTGTGAAGATGATCGGGGGTCCTCCTTGAGACACGACGCCTTTTCCAATGCCCCACTTAGCTTGCAGCTGATTAAATTGTGCCAGAATCTGCAATATTGGCAGATATTTTTTGATAATGCTAGAGTTAGAGTAACTGTTCGTTCGAGATAGTCCAACGCAGCGATGGAACACCATAGAAACGCTCCCCCCTCTTTACCTGTATATTCGTAGTGAAAAATCTCATTGTAGTGTCTGCAACCTTTGCAAGCTATACTAGCTAACGGCTTATACAATAGATATCTCGATAAATAAAACCTGGCTTTGGAATTTATGAACTCCTATGAACGCTAACGCGTGTCTCTTTACATGGAATACACATGTATGTGTATAAGGATACTAAATAGCAACATATTTGTGCTGTGTCGATGCACATTTCTGAGAATAATACCTAAGTACTTTGGTATTATCGACACTAAGGGTGTGAATAAATGGAATTCTATTTTTTTTTAAACATTGCTGAGTAATCAGCTGACCGTATAGCCGGATAAACAGGTCAGGCGATAGCGAAGTGAGTTGGGTGGTGCATGCGACGGGTTGGTCAGAATAAAAACTCGAGAAAAGCTTAGTGCCTTACCTTGTCTCGTTCATCATTGTAGACGAGTGGTACAGTGACAACGCTGGCTATCCGCGCGGCCTCCTCTCGAGCCGCCTGTTCCATCTGCTGTTGAGGCGTCAGGGTTGTAGCTGCAGCCGATGTTGTCGACATGCTGGTCATGCCTCCGAATGGCTGCTGGCCGAAAACGCCGGTTGAAGTTCCCGTCGCCGGCTGGCCAAACATCGTGCCGAAACTTGGCGCAGCACTGCCAAAGCCCATCGTATTCGGCTTGCCAAACGACAGTCCCGCTGAGGGGCCCGTAGAACCAAAGGTGCTCGAACCGAACAACCCCGTCGATACTGGGACTGTTCCTGCAACGACAACCACAAGCAACAATTACAACGTCGATGCGCAGTAGAAAGAAAGAGACAGAGAGCAAAAGAGAGAAAGAGAGAGGCGGTGGAGGGGGCAGAAATAGAGGTGAGTATTAGGACATCGAGCAAGGGACACCGAGTCAGCGCATGTCCCATACCCATTGCCAATGCACTTCTACCCGGCGACTCGAGGCCGAAATGAAATGATGTCCGTTTGTGAACTAAGACTAGGCACATTCTCTTCTTCCTCTTTTTCAACACTGTACAACGCTTAGAACGAACATATAGCTAGACAGTTAATAACCGTTTGTTAGAGTCCATGTAAGTGTACAGAATTTCTTCTTTATTAACACCCACAGCACATGGGTGTTACGAGGTAAACACTACAGTTGCTGTCACACTGTCCGCTCATGTCCTATGAAGCGGTCTGTGTTCGTTCTCCGGCTCACGCTGAACATGGCACTGCAACATGCACCTACCTGTCCCAAAGCCACCGAAGCCTGATGCTGTTGATGTCGTCGGTGCCATGAAGCTGCTGGTCGCTCCGGCGGTTGAGGTCGGTGTTCCGAACACGCTCGAGGCGCCGAATGTAGGCATCTTCCCGACATTGCCAAACAAGCCAGACGAGGCTCCTGGCTGCGCAGTGCTCCCGAAAGTGTTCCCTGCGGCCGGCGTCGACGTCGAGAATCCGCCAAACGCCGTGCCAAATCCTGCACGCACCGAGAGCATTAAAGCAAGTAAGGCTTGTAAGTAGAGCTCATGAAGATCGCCTCCCTATGTAGGAGTGTAGTTCTGTTGCTGCTCTATTGCTTACTCGAGACGCAAATTAGTGTAGTAACAACTTTCAGACGTACGCAAATTTTTGTACACCTCTATAGCCTTTGGTCTTGTCTACGCACAGATAGTGTCGGATTAACTGGTTTTCTATCTTTGGTGTTGGTTTAACCGCAACGATTCGAACACTTTTAACCACAAAATGAAATGTTTCGACACGTATATCTACTATAACTGTACTTCCCGTTTATAAGTAACAGCTTATATTTTCAGGCACTGATTCAGCACACGTGTAGGGTTATGCTTTTGGTAATACGGAGAATGTAAGGTAATCGCTTAAAACCCTTTTACCGACTAAAATAAATACTAAACTTATTAAACATCCTAGTTCTAATTTCATATACTATGAAGCTTTTGCAAGGATGAATGGCAATGATTAGCAATGCTTAGTTCAAGTAACCATTCGATATTTGATCTTTCCACCGGATTAGTAAAGTGTGCCAATTAAAAGTACCCCGCTACAATGAAAAATATCAACGGAATAAGTGTTTTCTTTTGTTAGTTTGTAATTATGACTTTATGACGGGCATACTGTATTACTCTCCACCCAATATATATATATATATATATATATATATATGTGTTTGTTGCTTATCGATGTTACGTGTTTCGAGACTGGCTCAACAGCTGTGTCAATCGTTGAAAATTACGTTGTATATATGGAACAGAACAAGTTTGTGAGTTAGATACTGAGCATTATTTGTTTATTACAACCCCTACCAACAACAACAGCAAGAACAAAACAACACGTACCTCCTGTATTCGAACCGAACATGTTGGCTTCTGCACGGTGTTCTTCCCTGCGAAGCGTACTCGATGTTACGATTTGGACGAGTTGTTTGGACGACTTACTCTTCTAGATAATGTTCATCTAGATGAATACCTGTCGCACTATTTTACTGCGTTTGGCGTATAACGGCGGAAGCCGGGAAGATTACGACTTCCTTAAGGACCGAGGACCGGCACGGAAATTCACATTCTCTCTGTACAGTACAGACGATCGGCGACGCCCACACAATTCTGTGAGCCTTCACTTCGGCTGTGGCGGCGAATTTTCCGATAATTCTATACAGCCATGCCGCGAGAAAAAAAAGATCAATCAGAACAGCAGCCGCAGCAACAACAACAACTACAACAGCGACACCATGTGTATGATGTCTGCGTGTTTGCACGTGACAGAGCCTGTTGACTGTCAGTCACTGCCCAATGAATGGCACTAACGGATAATGGAGCAGATTTTTCGTGGTGGGGGACGCACAATTTTTCACGGTCCGTGGATCGAACGCAGTTCGGCAAAATCACACGGATAGACACTACTGGCAGAGCGTGGACGTATCCGTCCGTTGGTTGAGATTTCTGCTGGGACTTGTACGCAGGACGCACACAGGTGAGCCGTCGCTACCACCAACGTCGCGCCAAGCCACCAAAAAAAAACCCCTGTCACTTGTATGACTCGCACCTCCGCACTCCGAACATGGATCAGATTCAACCGGCAAATGCCTGCATGCAACATACAGTGCATGCACAGTGACCGGCGAGCCGCGATTCAGCCACCAGCGGTAGATTCCAACGCTCCCGCGCACCTTCTTCGTCGAACGTTGATGCTCGCTGCTAGAGGATTTTGTTTTGTTGTTGTTGCTGCTGCTGCGTCTGCTTCTGTCATTAGCGAACTACCTGGCACTACTAATTAGTGCTGTTGCTTTCGTTTTGGGTTTCTGCTCACCCCTCTTAATGTGCGGAAGCGCCATCTGTGGACTCTTTCTGGCGCGCACAATCTCTACGCGTCTTGTCCCCGCCCCTCTTGATAAAAATTTGTATATATAAATATATATAATATATATATATATATATTATATATATATACTAATATATATATAATATATATATATATATAATTGGTGAATGGCTAACGCACAATCTCTATTATAGAGACATTTGTGCTTTGCCGTGTATTCGTTTAGTTTGTCTGATCATGATCTATTATAGTCCGGCATTTACTTTATCCAAATGTAGAAAACCCCATGAAAACCCAATTTAAGAGTAGCTGGTTCTAGGTCTTTTTTAACCCACGAACTTTCAAACGTTAAGTTGTTACATCAGATTGTTGAGCGTGCACGCTCTGACACGGTATGCCGCCACACGGCTTCACAAAACGAAACGTTCCATTCTGATTGTTCGCTGTTTACATGCATATACGCATTAATTAATGCATTATAACATAAAATTAAGTACATGCAAATTCGAATAGACAGCATATAGTACGTATTATTAGGTTATGTGCTCTGTAGCAATCGAGCGATTTTGAATGTTGGCGGCACTACTGGCAGGGTTTTGTAGTTTATCCAACAACAACAGCACGTAGCTAGCAGCATCAGCAGCAGCAAAAGACAGCACCCGAAGAGTGGCGGTGAGATTCGGCGGTATTCGCGTATTCGATTTGATGTCTTCATCTCGATTCTGGTAAATGATTTCGCGATTGGCGGCCAGATGGTGTGTGCCTATCTAGTAGACAAGTGACTGACTCGCTACTAATTGTGTACGCAGAGAAGGTGACTAGCAGCGTAGATCGAGAGCGTTGAAGAGGGTGAGCTAAGACAGCAGCAATTAGCGACTCGTTCAGCGAATTCGAATCATCTAACGAGGCAGGGGCAGCCAGCTGATTGCTGATGGTTTCACTGCCTCTTCTGATTCGACGAATAGAATGATAAATCGCGAGCGCTGCTGACCTGACGATCTGTCCAAGTGGCTGCGTAAGTCATTGTTTGATGTCGATGTTGTG
>QVRM01006391.1:0-56997 GCA_003439945.1 Dermanyssus gallinae
GGCTATGGGCAAGAACATCTGTCGTTTGGCTGTATCGTCCAGTTGATGTTAAGCAGATTGGTTATTGTATTGGCTGTAAGATCATTGAAGCGTCGTAGCTCGTCCGTTCGCCGGTAAGTCCAATACCCCTCATAGTATGAGTTAGGCGTGTGGCTGAGTAAGAGCACCTTAGTAGGTAAAGACCGCTATGGTATCCTATCAGAGGAAGGCGCTCCGAAGCGGTATTCAGTTTATCCAACCACTCTGCAACACGGGGGAGACACCTTCCCGAAGTAGGGGTACCCCTAGGAGTTCTACTTCGTTTGCGCTGAGTATCCTTGCAGCCCCGGTAACCAGTGGCGTGATCTCAGAGGTTATTGAATCTGCATCAGGATTCCATACAAACAGTTCGCATTTCCGACGGGTTTAGGGCTAAGCCGCTTACCTTCTCGAAATCGATAATCTTCTGTATGTCATTAGCGATTGTAGAGGCGTTGCCTGCCATTACGCCATCGTCCAAGTACCACATGTTAAGCGGGCTTTCGAGCGATTTGATCAGGTCGGTAACTGCCAGGCAAATAAAGGTGGACCCAGGGGGTCTCCTTGTTGTATACCTGTCTCGGACGATATTATTAGGTCAGACGTTACAAGGCAAGTTGAACGTCTATATGAGGACTCGACATAATGGTACATCTCTGGGGTTGAGTCCTTGACTGTCCTTAGCAAATGGTCTCTTCTTATCGTATTAAAAGCATTTGAACATCCAGCTTGAGCAAGTACGTGGGGCAAGTCCTGGAGGCCAGAAAAGAGCGAGTTGTATGAACCGCTGTTTCTACTCCGGCTTTGACCGAGAACCATAGTTGTCGGTCGTCCATTAGGTGTGCGAGCTGTCCTGTGTTATCTCTTATGCTGACCTTCGAAGCAATCCTGCGCAGGCATGATGAACATGCTATCGGTCGGATAGAGCCGACTTCTTTTTCAATGCAAATAATTTAGCGCCGAAAATTATTGGTAAAAGTTCCGCTGGTGGTTGCCCGAAGCGCAATATGTCAACAACTTTGGCAATAGATATTGCCAATTTATGGGCTGTCTCTCCGAGGTTTGGGGACAGCAAGTCGGCTAGTAGTCTCAGACGGATAAAGTCTAATCCTGATGAGGAACTTCTTGGAAAGAATTGAACAGCAGCAAAAATGTTTTCTTTGCTTGTGGATCCATAATCTGTTGATGGTGGCTCAGGCCATATAGGCTCTGCAGGCGGTGTTTCGCTCTTAGTGCGTTGGCGGTATCTTCGCCAGATGAAAACGTGTCTGTAGAGATTAGGATTCTAGCAGCATTGGTGCCGTCTCCTTCAGATAACTTGGTTAAGACTCTTCTAGCAACATCGGAGTCAGCGTGGGTTCGCGCGTTTCTTCGAGCGATTCTGTGGGCCGTCAGGTTATGCAACCTGGTGCCGCACTCGTAATCCCGGAGATTCTTCCTTATGATTTGCGCTAATGATTGGTTGATATTTCTATGGGCTGGGAGGCGGAGTATGACCGGTACGAAGGAAAATAAGGCCAACCAAGCGTGGAAACTGTTCTGAGTGTGCACATCATCGAGCACCTTAGTGAGGGTCGATGATGATGATGGCTAAGATATGCCTAATAGATTTTGGTGTGATACGTACTAACTTAAAAGTTTTACTAATGTCTTGAAGCTTGACTAGGATGTCTTTAACTGAAGGATCGGCGGGGGTGACTCATGTCAATATCGGGAGACGATGCTATAGCTGTCGGGTGTTTTTGCCCTAGTATGTCGTAGTAAGCCACGCCTGGTGTATAGTAGGCCACATACCGGGCAGGGAACTTTCAGGCTAGGTTCGGCGTCTACGATGTTAGGTTGTACAGCAGTCTCGTCATTGGTTGTTGGGTTGAAGAGCTCCCGGATGGCAGGTAGGTGTGATCTTCTATTATGACAAGGTGTATTTAAGCTTCTTAACAAGTGGTAGTAACGCAAGTAGGGGCTAAAGAACTTCAGTAATAGTTTCGATCGCCTTAACTAGCTCTGGGCTGACTACTGAAAGAAGGCCAGACAGTGACGACAAATTCGTGAGCGTCTTGTGGGCCTTGGCATTGACCCGGCGCCGTGGTAAAATAACACGAGACCTTTTAACGTTCCAGCTCGTTGTTGCCGCGGCATTCGTTTCTTTTTCGGCGGGTTCCTGGGCCTAGGCAAAATTATTGATGGGTTTCCATCTTCAGAGGTAGTTATACCTCTAGCCGCAGCGGCATATGTTTTTTGGCCAATAGCGATATCGGCCGGTATAGGCGCTTGTTTGCAAGCTTCTTCTATGGTTGCTGCGGGGTGATTTACTTTCACCTGCTAGAGTGTACGGGTCTCACTGATGAGTCTACTCTTCTCCCTAAAAAAGAAAAGTCTTGGGAAGTCTACTCTTCTCCCTAAAGAAGAAAAGTCATGAAGACGCTCCAGCAGGATGTGGTCCACGACAATTAACACACCGAGGCGTGTTTTGACATGAAGCGGCTATATGTCCCTCAGTTCCGCATCTACGACAGATTTTTTGTAGGCTACACTGACTTGCTATATGACCGGGTCGGAGGCATTTAAAGCAGACCATCGGTTGATCCGATTCGAACACTACGGCGTGCGACATAACCCAGAATATAAAGATCGGTGGTTGCCGGTCAAATGTAAGTATCACCCGGTCTAAAGGCTTCCGTCCATCGCTCCGAGTGGCGTGCAGGCGACGAACTTGAGTCACTCCTAAGTCTTTTAATTCCTCTAGGATTTCTGCCTCTGTGAAAGCGATGGCTAACACCTTGAATTCTAGCCTTGAATGAAGCTATAGCTGGGCATGAGGCCTTTACTTGTATCCCGTTTAGTTGCTTGATGTTCAACAGAGAAGTTGCTGACTCTATGTTAGAAGTCCAAACGGCGATACTTGACTTGTCACCAGAAATTCTACTTCCCGGGGACAATGTGTGAATTGCCTTAAATAAAGTTAGCAGTGACCCTTCTTCAAAGTTAACGGGCGTATTATCTTTGGTGGGTTGTCTGCGCAAGACGACTTGAGGGTGCCTATGGTACCTGCGCTAAGATAATCTCTAAGCTTGTCCAACTGCTTTAGTTCTCGCGCCGCCAAGCGCTTCTCTTTACGGGACGTGTGAACTGTGAATCCACCGTTATCGTCGTCCCTGTTAACCGCTTCGTCTTGAACAACTTGTTCTACAGTCTCGGATAACGTCTTCCTCCTCTTTACGCCTAAAGGCGTGTTATTTTCCATCGACGGGGTGGCGTTTTCACAAGCAGGTTTTTCATGGGCGGCCCTCAGGGTATCTGATGGTAACACTACAGCGTTGGGCGCTGTCCCACTGAGCACTGCACTGCTCGGTGATTCATTTCCAGGTGCTGCATCTTTGCGCAGTCTAGTGATGTCCGGAGAGCGCGGAGCAACAATTGGAGGTGGTTGTGGCCTGGAGGCCATAACGTTCTTCGGTGTCGACTGTATAAATAAGTGTCGCACTCATAAGAAAAAACGGGAAAAATAATTGTTCACACGACCGGGTTTCGAACTCGGTCCCCCCATTCCGTAGTCAGTGGCTTATAAGTTATAGATTCGGGAATAACGTTTTTGAGATCTAAAATAAATATGCAAAGTGGGCCGAGGCTTGTTCCCTGAGGAACGCAGGAAGAGCACGCACCCGACTCACTAAAAATATTGTTTATGCGAACGCAGAACTTTCCACAGGTAAGATAACTAGTTAAGACAAATAAGAAAGACCTTGTTCTTAAATAGTTATGACAGTGACGGAAGGTTTACAGCATTTGGCTCTATATAAGATTTTCTACAGAGCCTTTTTAGGAATCTTCTCTAAACGCCGTCAATCATACCCATGTGTTTTCACAAGTATGGGCTCTGGGCGGGTGAGAAATATAAAAGTCTGGAGAACACAATTGCTTTAGGTAAACAAATGTACACATTTGGGTTCTTGATGATGAAACGGCGCAATAACATGTTCATTAATGATGAAACAAAGCAATAACACTGATTTGACTAGATCTCTAAATTCTACACCCAACGTAAGATCCGTCGACAATAATACACCAAGGCCTCATTTGCGGTAGGAAATGTTGCCCTGTTGAGATGATAGCTCGGATCAAAGAAGCCATGTTTCAAATCGAGAGATCCCATTGCCACTACACCAGCGGCAGATGCCGTCGTCAGAGGACTGTAGCGCAGTATGTGCTTAAGGAGATTCCGAAGGAGTCAGCATACAAAAGGTATTTAATAGTCGACGGTAAGACGGTATGTAAGATATTATGTCTAAAAAAACTATTTATGGAAATTGCAGTTGCACTAGCTCCTACTATGAGTCGAACATCAGGTAGGCGCGCAACAACTTTTGCAGTGCCATCTGTATCCTTGAAGTCTAGTCAACACGCACTTGCGTACCGCCTTCCTGAAACCTGGACCCGCATTCCTAAACGCATAAGATGCCTCACCACGAAACACCTCTTCTTTCGCGAGTTAAAGCAGTGGCTGTTAATTTCACAGTCGGAACCAGGCGTGTGATCTAGGTATAGTTGGTATTACAAATGTTGTGCTTCGTATACGAGGACACACTTAGCTTTTGAGTGTATTCATCCACATGTTTTTAGACATAGTTATTGTAAGTTGTGTTGATGCTGTACTAGTGGACTACTTCGTTTGTGTGTTATATTTGCAAGTTTGTTGCCTCATGTGGTGTTCGGCGTTCTAACAAACGCACCAATTGCTGCTTTGAAGTTCTTGTGTAAATCATAAACCACTGTAATACCATTGTGTGTAAAGTGCTTATACAAAGCACTCCTTGGATTTTGTCGAGATTAATTATCTGCTTTGTTGTTTGATTCATATTTTTTCAACCATTTTTATTTACCGAGAACTTAAGCGTTGTAAATGCAGTTCCGTGAATAAACCACGTTTGAAATAAAATAAAAATAAAAACTGTTGTTTACAGCAGAGGAGAGACACAGCTTCCTCGTGGAAGGCCAGGCGAAGCCAGTCATGGTTCATTAAGGGCGTCTTGTCTTTGTTGGTGTTTATGTTTTTTTGTTGTTTAAATCGCAGTGACTTTGCATTTTAAGATGGCGCGTAATTATAAATACAATTTTCTAATTTGAATACTCTAGGTACCCTTCTACCGAGTAAAAAGTGCCGAGACCGCCGATGCGTCTAACAGCTCGCTGCGTGTTATTTAGCGCACGTCTGGCTCACTCTTTGTTGCATTGGCTCACTCTTTGTTGTTTTCGTGTGAAAAAGAGGGAATCTGCTGGTCTCAACCATTTTGAAATCAGTTTAGCCGTTTGTTCGTAAAAGTGCTGCAAAATGGAGGTAGAAAAATGCCAAATTCGGGCAATTCTACTCCATGAGTGTAAAAATGGACTGAGTGCGACGCAGGCTCACAAAAAGTTGTTAAAATCGTTTGGAGATGCCTGTTGTACAGACAGAATGTGCCAACAGTGGTTCGAAAAGTCCCGAAAGGGAAATTTCAACCTCAAAGATAAGCCTAGATCAGGAAGGCCAAGTGTTGTCAGTGAGGAGGTTTTTCGAATGAAAATCCAGGAAAATCCCACTATAACTACTGTTTCGAACTTGCCGAGGAGCTTCATATTACCCAACAAGCTGTTAGCACAGCTTTAAAACGCCTCGGAATAACTTCCAGGCTGTGCAAATGGGTACCTCACGAGCTCAGCGACTTCAACAGGATGACGCGCATGCGCGTCTGCACTTCTTTGCTCAGCAGGCATTAAAATTTGCCTTTTTTCGATCGTTTTGTGACCTGCGATGAACAATGGGTCTTCTACGACTTTCCTGTCAGGAAAAAGTTCTGGTCAAATGAACCTGGCACCTCCGTCACCCAGCCCAAAAAGGACATACACGCAAACAAGGTTTTATTGTGTATTTGGCGGAATGTGGGCGAAATAGTGCACTACGAACTTTTACCGCGTAACCAGACGATAAATACGGCCGTGTACTGTCAACAACTCGAAAAGGTTCACGAAAAATTAAAGCAGTCGTACCCTGCACTAATTTCAAGGAAGAGTGTCCTGTTCCACCAAGACAACGCAAGGCCCCACGTAAGTAGGGAGACCCTTTCGAAAATTTCCCAGCTAAAATGGGAACTTTTGGAACATCCAACGTATTCCCCTTAGCACTATCTGACTACCACCTTAGCACTATCTGATTACCACCTATTGAGATCGATGCAACATTTTTTAAGTGGTAAACAAATCACTTCTATCGAACACGTGCGTTCTGGACTGGAAGAATATTTTGCCACTAAAACCCAGACTTTTACAGAAAAGGAATCGAAAACCTTTTAAATCGTTGGGCAGAGGTTGTATCTTCCGGCGGAGAATATATAACTGAATAAATAAGACCTCCCGTGTCTCCTATATATGTGTTTTCCCTCCTATATATGTGAAAATTTGCCTCTAAAGATAGTTCCACCCCCTTGCCAAGGCTGTAGCTCAATATTGATACAATCTTGGGCTTAAAAAACTCACTGCCGCACATGGAGACAATCTTAGAAGGCCTCTTACTTCTGTGTGAATAAAGGCAATAGCCGCCCGACACCTTTCGCCGATGTGTTGGGTAAAAATTGTTCCCGTATAGAGTAGGTACCTTTCTTCGTCGCCGACAATTTAACGAATGGCACCGCGGGCCCGGTTACATGACGACGGCGTTTCTATGGCGATTCCTCCCACACATGGCGAGCTAGGTCTGCGATGAGTAAGAGAAAGACAAGGCAACTGAGAAGGTCCCTTTGAAGGGTATCTACGTTTTGACTCAGCTCCCTTATGTATTCTTTAAGACGGTTATCAGCAAACAAGCAGGAGAGCACTTCTAGAAGAGAAATATTCTCTTCAGAGTGTCGAATTGAATCGACTAGTAAGTCAGGCGGGGGGCTTTGTCAAAAACTTTGACACAGTCAATGAAGACGGCATACAAGTGACTTCCAGGTACAGCCAGCACCCGCTCAACTTCCGACTTAAGTACATATATCGAGTGCTGTGTACCTCGACCCTTTCGAATTGCTCTTGAGATATAGCCTTCTCCACAATTAGAAACACCTTCAAGATAATCAACTTGGCGAAGATTTTCTTAAGCGTGTGCTCTGACGCGATACTACTGTATAGATTTGTATCGTCTCCATTGTCGTCGTTTTTGCCTTTAAAAAGCAGAGTAAGTTTGGCCTCGTGGGAAGCCTGGGGTCTTCTGCTGAATACCAGCTCCTAGACATCTGCACGCTGAACCGGGCATCAGCACTGTGGATGCAAGCTGGTTTTGAAACAGTTCGGCACTGGCGTGACCCTAAAACTTATGACGGAAATCGTGTTGCTGATTTGGCTGCATCGTCTCTAGTAACTCAGACAGCTGTACAAGGTCGATAACCACATCGGCGACGATGTTGACTTTTACTGAAGGCGCACAAATTAATCCCAACTTCTTCGTACGGTAAACTTGCTCTTATTTCCTGCCGTTTTGATAGTCATAGTCATATTGTTTTGTGTGACAGAGGAATTACAACCTCTATCGGTCTCCCATTCTTCCAGGACACATTCTCAATATTTCGCAGATGACTTAGGACTTACTACTTACTACTATGCTGAACTTACGTCATTTTTTAAATAGAAAAACCGAAACCAACATTGGTATTGAAAGCGACGGGGGATTTGTCGGGGGGTTCTGTGTACCTCGATCCTTCCAGAATTGTAAAACCAGAATTGTTTTGGAGGTAGGGCCTTCTTCACAGTTAGAAGCACTCTCGAGATAACCACTTAGCGAAACTTTTTTTAGATTGTGCTCTGACGCGATATCCCGATAGAAATTTAAATCGTCCACGTTGTAGCCGTTTTTGCTCTTGTATAATAGAGTAAGCCTGGATTTATGACAATAATGCGGGGGGTATACTCTGAGTATCTGATTAAACCGGTTACACATCTTCTCTCCTAAGACATTGGATATCTCAATCCAATGTTTGTATTAAAGCTCCTCAGAACTACTACTTCTATTCTTGGGTAGCCGGCACAAAATCTGCACAGTCTCTTCTACCGTAAACAACGAATTCATGTTGCCCCGTATTGAGCGGTTGCTTAATAACTAGGTTTGGTGCCGGGGGCGTTTGCATCGAACGCAAGGGCAATAAAGATAATTGCACAAATAAGTTGTCGGCTGCCGACGCCAACAGGTGCTTCCGTGCTAGAATATCAGGAGCATCACATTGATTGAAATTTCATGTTGGATATTAAAGGTTCTGAACAGAAGGTCGATTGTGCTCCTTGGCAACCGTAGTGAATGTTATGACGTTAATTTTCATAAGGGAAGCCTCTGTTCTCGAGAAGCTCAAGAAACTGATATGTAGCTAATGGTTCAGCCCCGTTACACTCGCACGGACCGCACCGGCAACGTCAACATCATCGTAAGTAAGGAGGTAGGTGGTAAGTAGAACAATACAACATTTCCATCCAACACTGACCTCGACACACGCATTGCATTTGGGGTGATCCTGCTCATAAATGGATTGATAGCCCACCCACTGGTCTACTCCGTATTCCGCCTAGAAGACTCTCCAGCAGACGAAAATTTGGCACCTTATCGAAATGTAGTCTCCCGAGTATAAACGTTTGCGAGTGCAGAAGTGCAATGTCTAAATTTATAAACGTGCGCTCTGGTCCTAGCTGTAAAGCCTCGAAAAAGGTTTGATGATGATGCAAATTATTGCTTTGAAAATTTCTAAAGCAATCATTTGCAGCTGTGACCAGGATGCACTTGTCTTGGCAGAAGACGTCATTGTTGTCTAGCTGTTAAACCATGCCAGTTAGTAAACACTTCGCGTACCCTAGTTTGGGCCGGCAGAGCTTCCAGTCAGCGTCGGAAGTTTACGCTCTTGGCCAGATGGCGCCATTTGACTTCTTACCGTAATTGTTATCACTAAAAACCACGCTGAAGACGGAGTTTGGCCGGGAAACCTTAATTTCCCGAACAGGATGCACTTCGATTTGTCTCCCGGATAGCCAACCACGCAGCTGCTCCACCGACGTTGTTTGGTCGTAGCCCTCCAAGCGCAGGGCCTTCATGGGTAACGCACGATTTTTACACAATCACCTAGGTTTATATCTGCACTTTCCAGTCGCAAAGGATGGCGCTTCATATTCATGTTGGTATGAATTAATGCAAAATAAGGATTCATGATTGTTGAGATTAGGCAATCTACAAATTAATTAATTATAATTAAAAACGAGCGAAAGAACTTGATACCGTCAAAGAAAGAGCAGAACAGGATACGAGTCTGCCGAATGAAAGTTTGTGGAGTCTTCTGTCCATGTAGGGCGGCGCAGGACATGCCCAAGAAGACGGCTCAAAGATTAGACATTAACCTGCTATTAGCTATCAGAGATATACGAGGACGAATTGAAAAGCCCTGATACAAATGCATAAAAACAAAACTTTATTTTTGTAAAATGTAAATATTGTAAATATGTTCCCCTTTGAGAACATAAAGGTGTACTTGATTTAATTAAGTATAAATTAAAACATGAAAAAATATCGGTTTTGGAAAATTTATTTTTTTAACTTTGCTATGTTAGCAATCTTGAGTGAACAATTGTCTCCGCGCAAACGTATGGCCACGGGTTCCCTAACCCAAGGTTAGCCCAGTTTAACAATATGTCCTGAACAGACGCTGCATTTCTTCGTTGAATGTCGAGCGACAGCATCTGACGCAAGAACTAGGATGCTCTCGAGTTTCCCGTCGACAGGTTAAGGCTTCTACCTACGCGCTGAATTAGCTTAAGTGTAAGGGGGTCTGTAGTTCCCATAGTCTCGAACGCCAACAGACAAAATCCGTGCGGATAATCAATGCTAGAGCACTTTCTGCATTTGTTAGCCTCAGCTAAGCTGGAAACGTAACCTGCTCGGTCCGCACCTTCACCGACCATCGAAGGGGCTGTCAGAGTTAGACCGTCAGGTCTTTTTTCCATCATCGCTGATAGACCCGATGGCTCCAGAAAACACAGAAAGCCGGCAGATCTCAGTGCGCGACTAAAAGTGCCAATTGAGGCGGAGTGACGTGCTTGTCGGCCTGCACTCAAGGCGCATGACAGGCCATGATGGGCTAACGCGTCCACAGAATCACCACAACGATATCGGTAGGGAACGACTAGGTCAACACCCATCTGGAGCCCTGCGCTTATTCGCATTGCCTCGTCGTCCAAAGGAGTCCCAATTAGCGGACAGGGTAGGGCGTGTATTCAAGCCCCAGCTTCTTGACTACTAACAGCTCGAAGCCTGGCTCTATCAGCAACGGAAGGTGCTCTAGTAATCAGGCGTGCTAGTCGCTTTTTGTAGGGGAGTTGTCCAACTGCCCTGGTGAGCCTTATGATCAGAGGGAGAATCAAATAACGACGACCAGCATTTGAAGTTGAACGTTATAAGCATCCCGCCCATCACTATTCAATAATGCCGTAACCCTGTTCGCCGCTTAGGTCAATGATGACACAATTGCGGGTCCTGCCAACATGATAGCGTCCGGCACACCTCTGGCGGCCTAAAGAGACGCGAACATTACGCATTCCCTTACCACGGCAATCAGCCTAAAATTTAGTAACTTCTTTAACATTTATCTAAAACAAAATATTGATTCAATCTTCCAAAGATTAATAATAAAAAAAAATGATTATATGGACGAGATGGGGCTTAGCATAAACTGGCAAAAGACAGTAGCAGTTAAGTTTCGACGAGGGGGTCGATTAGCAAAAAACGACGTTATTCAAGCTAGGGGCAATGTAGTACAATTTGTAAATAAATTTACTTATCTGGGTGTCACTATAACGTCGAATGGTAGCAGTTTCCGAAGACATATAGAAAGCAGAGTGGGAAAAGCAATCCGAGCGGCAGCAGCAATTAAGAGCCCGCAAATGTTGTCAATACATACCGCCTCCGCTCTTTTCAAAATTAAAATAGAACCAATAGCAACATTCGGTATATCACTTATATGGGAAAAATTGGGAGAAACAGAACTGCAGTTACTAGATAGAGCCAGATTTTTCTTTATGAAACGGGTTTTGGGTTTAGCCAATTCAAGTAAGAATAGAATAGTTCATATCTTAGAGGGGGGGGAGTTTAATGACACAGGAATTACAACTTCGATGGGGTTTACCTAGGACGAAAGCGTTTGAGGCTTATACTTTGAAGTGGACGGAAAAATTGAAGGGAATCGATTTAGGAATATATAATACGGTAGCGATGACAAGCACGGCCTGGCGAGCAGCGGGGTATAAAGGCAGACATTTAACTACGGCGTTTGCAGCCCACGGGTTTCATCACGTGTTATGTAGCACGGAAGAATTCCACGATCCTCAGGAGTGTTGCAGGTGCACGAGGTGCTCTGCCCAGTGCGATAGATACCACGCCGCAGCATGTCCTGCAGTTCAGTCAATAGCTGAGCTTGCAAGATGAGAGAAGACCCAATGACGTGAAGGAAGCACTAGTTGTGTCTGATGTATATGTTTATAATTTTACCCAACCTGGGTGTTAATAAACCATAATAATAATAAAAAAAATATTAATTTTATCTTGTAAATCTTTTAGTTAACTCGTGCCTGTTGCAATACATGCGTTCCACTTCGCACCTTCGCACGCTTCGAAATATTTTCTAATTGAGTCTTTCGGGACCGAGTTGAGTGCCTGCAATTTTTGATCTCCTGGGTAGTCTCAAAACATTGCCCCGTCGATTTTTGTTTTTCGTGTAAACAGAAAAATCGCAAGGAGCCAGGACCGTCAAATAGGGAGATTGCTGATCATAAAAATTAAAATTTTCATCAAATAATCAGTAACGATGTGCGCTCCGGTGCGTTGTCGTGATGGAGAATTCAAGAGTTGTTTGCCTAGATTGCAGGTCTCTTGTGCCAGACGTTCTCAGGTAATTTTTCTAAAATTTCACGGCAATATTTCTTATTAACCATACAACCAGGTCGCAACAACTCGTGGAAAATAATTTCTCTGTAGTCAAAAAAAGAGTCAAAAACCTTGGTGTGTCTTCGATCGATTCTCCCCGTGGAAGCCCAACTCTGCCAGTCTGCTGACGCATACAATATTGGTATTTAAAGAACAAGACTTATAATACTATTTATTTTATTCACGTTGAGTGTGCATTAAGCATAGATACTTATAACAGCTGTCAGCTGCTCGCGGCATGTTATTCGAGAGAAGCAGTGCAGTGATCTATTCGCATGGGCCAGACAGGCAGACGCATAAAGCTTCGTACACGTCTGAGAGCACAGTCGACAGACGCACTCCGTGTATTTTTCGTGGAAGTTCGTATTCCAACAGACCAGGTGATGATAGCCGTGAGCTATGTATTTCACATAGACGTGACTGTCACATGCAATACCAGACCAGAGGTGAGAGACACTGAAAAATCCAGGTCTACAATCTCTCGTCGAACTTGTCCAACTATATTTTCCCATTCCGAGATAAAGCTGTCTCGAATAGCACTGTTCAGCCTCAATTAAGTTATCTCACGCGATGCACAGCCTCACATTAGGTCCACAAAACGGCTCAAATAACAACACGGTTACACCTGATCCATAGGATATCTCCAATTCCTCAGCTTCGCCCTGATAGTAATTCGGCAATTGTTCGGCGAGTACGATATCACAAACTTTTCAACGTTTTTTTCTGTTATTAACGTCGAGGGCCTTTCCAAATGGGGGTCATCTGCGGTCTCTTCACGTGCGTCTCAAAATCGGCAGTACCATGTATACACAGTGTTTCGGGATGCTGCCTGATTACCATAACAAGCAGCTCGTAACATTGGAGTGACCTGTCGTAGTTGCCTGCGTTTCAGTGTTTTCCCCTGCGCTCAGGAAACACGGTCTTCCCTAGCCGTTACCTCCTGCCTACCTCGTTGGACGCTTGCAGATGCGGGGGATGCGGTCACTACAGAGGCGTGCCGGGTTTGTCGGTTTGTGCGTTCGTTTGACCCACGTGCGGGCAAAGTGAAAAGGGAGCTTGAATGACATAAACTCTCACACGATAGCAGTACGAGTCAAACCATTTGAGTGACCCACTGCCCGTCAGTGTATGCCTATATGTAGATGAACACACCGCTTGTGTCAACACGTCAGATAGCAGACTTAGCGACATTGTGATTGGGATGCCACGCATAAAGCCCTATGTGTAACTCATTAACGTCAATGCATTTACCGAGCACCTGGCGTCTCGGCGTATCAGTGCTCTCAGCTCCGTCCCTTACTGTATATATTAAATAAACTGGTTCATGTTTTTTTAATTCCGGCATTTACAAGGCCAATCACATGTCCGCCATATTCGGTTTCTCGTTCAGGGCCTGAAAGTTGATAACATTAGTGTCAATAAAATTACAAGGAATAACTAATATACCGATATGGCTGGCCAAACATTTGTTCAGAACATACAGTTACGCGTTTAGAGCATATGTTTGATAAAACACTAAGCTTACTAGAATGTTTGAAACGGTAACAGGCGCATTAAACAGAAATAAAGAGAATCAACATTATGTGCTTTCTGCACAGTCAATAGTTTTAAAACGTGCTATTACGGGGACAAAGGTTGGTTGTTGTTGTTTAGGTTCGTTGACATTGCACTCCTTACGGAAACATTTCAGCGGGACAAACTGCATATCAATGATATGAGGGGGTTTCACCAGCTGGCTGTCTTACCTGCGGGAGGTCGGGGAAGACCTGTGGGTGAGTTATCTATCTACCTACATAAACGCTTACCACCGATGCAATGTGTCAGGAAAGATGAATACTGCGTAGTGCTCTCCTCTAGGAGGGTAAACGTCGCTGTATTTTATTTCCCACCCACATTCGATTCTGTGGAGGTTGCTGAGACGGTGAGCTTTGGACTTTCAGAGTTAAATCTGGCCATGCCACTTATCGCCGGCGGTGATTTCAATGCCAGAATTGATTGTGGGGCCAACGATGATAAAGGCGAGGTGCTGCTTCAGGTGATGAAAAATATTGGTCTGAAATGTGCTAACGCGCGTTTGTCAGCCGTGAAATTAAAAGCTTCGATGTTCTTGATGAAGCGGCTCGAAAGCACCAACCAGTGTTGGCCGTTGTCGATGCTCCTGGTATTTGGCGAGACCGACATAACCCGCTGCGCTGGTCTGCAATGAGACGGATTAATCTATCTCTTTTGGACAAAGCGGTGGGCGGCTTGAGGTAAGCCCTGACATCGATTCCACTTGTGATCAGTTGGAGAGAACGATGAGAAGTACAGTGAGATGGGAAAGGTTATGGCAAAAGAGATCACGCCCGTGGTACTCCCGAGCCTGCTACCTCGCCCACGGTGAAGTGCTCGGACTTCTGCGCCAAGCAAGAATCAGAGCGCCATCATCACTGCAAGCCAGACGGGACTACTTTGAGCGTAGAAAAACCTATATAAGGCTCTGCTATGATCACAAAAGGGAACACGCAAGGCGGGAGAAACGATGGCTGTTCGCAAGGGCAGAACGAGAGCCTTCAGCTTACATCGTGCGACCTCGTAGGGCGGTAAACGCGCTTAACGACGGGCAGGTAAAGAGCCACTTAACTAATCTCTTATTCAATCGTGACGTTGCGGCCGTATCTCCAATCGTACAGCATCCGCTTACACTGGAGCAGCACAACATGAATCTGCCTTTCGGGGGTGGAGGAGGTGTGTCAGATCCTACGGTCACTCCCGAAGAGAAAGAGCCCAGGGTCCGATCAGGTCTGCTATGAGCATTGAATCCAGTCACTTCCACTCTTAGCAGAAACTCTTTGTGATTTCTTTAACGAAATAATAAAAAGGGAGCGGATGCCTAAAGTCTGGCATGTCGCCAAGTTTTCTCTTCTGTTCAAGGGTAGGCATGATGATGACAAGCAGGATCCAAATATCTATCGTGGAGTGGCGTCAGAACGCACATTGAGGAAGATTTTCTGTAAGTTGGTTATTCGACGGATTGAGCGCATGGCTAAAGAAGCACTTCCACCGGAGCAAGTTGGTTTTAGGAGAGGCCGAGGCACCCGCAATCCATGTTCTCCAGTCAGAAATCGAGCGAGCTGTGGCACAACCCAAAGGTCATCTGTATGCAGTCTTTATTGACAGCGTCAAGGCCTTTGACAAAGCCCCTCGCCATCTGCTGGTTGAAGCATTCCAACGAGCAGGAGTGGGTGGCTCTCTCCTGAGTGTAATAGCAAGTTTCTTTGAGGAGGACACTTTGTTGGTAGACGGTGAGCAGGGTGTATTAGAGATTAAGCAAAATGTGGAAACTTCGCAAGGAGACCCGCCAAGCTGCGTCTCGTTTACACTTCTCCTTGCTGACCTCGTCGGTTTCGTCCGGCAGGAGTACCAAAAAGCCGTAGTGGTGATGATAAACACCAGGAAGACCAAAGCCATGAAATTCAGGCGTGGAAGTCAATTGGCTGCCAGAGACGTTATACGTTGCTGCGGCCAACCATTGGAGTTTGTTAACTTTTTTCAGTATCTTGGCCTTCGGGCTCATTATACAGGAACGACGTTTACAGCGCATGTAAACGAAACAGTACGGAAGGCATCTCTTTACGCGGAAGTAGGCAATGTCCGAAGACTGTCTGTTCTCTCAGCAGTGAGCTTAAGATTGTTGCATGCTTAAGATTGTTCCGAGGCTGATGTACAGTCTTGACAGAGTGTGAAACCACCTCACGCTGGCGAATTTAAACCAGCTTAAAAGGTGTTTTTTTTTATTATATATGAAGCGAGTGCTTTGCTTGCCAATCCGACTAAGGCTGAAGATGCCGCTTACAGTACCTTACGGATGTTTTATTTCGGAATGGAAAGCTAAAGTCGATTAGGCCAGACGGGAGGTCGGTGGTTTGGACGTTTTCAATGCCTTGCACCTTTGGTCTGGTCCTGCATGTGAGAATCGCCACGTATACGCCAGGTACATAGTGCATGGTTATCACTACCTGGTATGTTCAAACGCAACCTTTCACGAGGAGTACGAGTTGTGCACCTGCCGGGTCTGCCTGCAGAGGTGTGGCAAGTACCATGCAGAATATTACTGGGACAAAATACGAGCAAACATCGATTTCACTATAACATTATTTGTGGTTGCCGAACATTTTAGGTTTAATGGCAGAACTGTCGAAAGTGACTGCACATATACAGCTAAGATTTTGTTTTGCCTTATCAGATATATTGTAATATTTTTAGAACAACATGCAGCGTAAGTTACAAGAACTGTTTAAAAGGATAACCACCGGTCATTATGCATATTGTGTAGAGATTGCAAATATTTTGCTGCATTTTTTTAAAAAATTACGTCAGGTTTTCCCTGAACGATTTCAACACTGTCAAATATTCTGGCGATCAGCTCAATATAATAAGCTGTTTATTTAAATAAAAGGTGGTGATGGTGTTATTCTGCGAGTCTTAAACATGTGTATAGCAGTGTATCTTAAGTTGTTTTGAATCAGGGCTAAGGTTGCTGCTAAGGCATCAGACCGTGGCTCCCGCGATGTACGGTCGCAACAGCAGGTTGATCTGACAAAATAGTCGAGTTAACCCATTTCCGGCAACTTAATCTTTCTGGAGAAGTGTCAACTCAACGGACAGTACCTAGTGCGTCGCTCCAGTTATCCCTTGTACAGTGTCTACGCGAGGTTCAGTGGTTTAATGGTTTATTTGACTTGACTTACCTTTGTGCGTTCGATCTACTGGAGGCAACACTGCAGGAAAACAACTGCTAATTGTGGTGTTTAACATCTTCGCGCCGCCTGCACCTGCTGAGTGCAGCGTATATGCATATCCAAAGTGCACGAATTAGCCGCGGAAAGCTTCAGCACAAGGTTCGGCATTTGCCCTAATTTTATATAAAACAATTTGCCAAATTAAGTTGTGCCCCCCACTCTTTGGGGCGGAAAGGAGCCGGCTCTGCAATTGTTCACCGGCACAACGCTGTCCAAACAACATCTGGGTGCCGAACTCTACAGCAACCATCACTATGCATTGGCACGGTGCGTGCACGTGCAGGTGTGTGTGTGCATATGTAGTTATATGTATGTGCTCTCATGTGTATGTGAGCGTGAATATGCGTCCAGGTAGCGGGCGAACCAGTGCAAACGCCATACATTGAGAAAGCGCCCAACGGTCTTCCCCGCTGCTGTATTACATAGCTACTGCCTCTCCTTTCTTCTCGCCGTTGTTGCTGTTGTCGTTGTCGCTGCTGCAGTGGCAACGGAGGAGCGGCACGGCGGAGAGACGGCTAGTGACATCATAGCGGTAGTAAGAGAAATACGAGACCAGCAACAGTGGTCAGTGCGCTGCTGCTACTGTACCTCTCCGGCTGCTGAAGCTGAGAGAGAGAAATAGAGTGAGTACGGAGAAAGTGGCACTGAGGACGAGAAACGCTGTAGTGCAGCGCCGGTATGCAAACGCCGGTCAACGGATGCAGGGATTTGAACGGAAGAGTTCGAAGGAAAGTGGGGTTTACCACTCCGCTCACCATCACGAGAAATGGAACTGATACCGAGATGCGGCTTACACCAAGGAAGTCATTTTATGAGTTCACACAGGGTATAGATGAAAGCATCTTGGATGGAGAAGATACTCCTAGTGGTGCCATAGGAAGCGGAATGGGGGGCGGTCGCTGGATGCGGAGGCGGACATTACTGCCTACCTCATTAGGCCAGACCGCTGTGAAGTTTGCCGGGCAATGGTAGCGCCCGCGAGACCGGACGAAACCAACCGAAACTTCACGTGCGTCCACTGTGAAAAATGGAAGGCAGCCGACGGGGACAAAATGCAATACGCAAAAGCAGACGGCTCACAAACGATTAGGCTGGCCGTCGCCAACAACACCCTGGCCATCAACCGTATTGAACGACAAATTGCCTTTCTTATGCAGCACCTCGGCTTATCCTGCGACGGAACCACCCTGAAAACAAACGAAGAAGCTGACTCTCTGTCTGGCGCCGGCAGTGTCGATACTGCCAAGGAGGACAAAGAGGCCGGGTTCCCCAAGGGCCGAAGCAAGGCGAGGAGGAGAAAGAAAAAGAAGCAAAATAAAAACACGCAACCGCAGGACGCACCCAAGAAACAGCCGAAGGAGAGGACAGCAGCCAGCATTATGTCAAACAACAACGTGGATGCTGCTGGCTACGAGAGCAACATTACCGAGCTCGCAGATAAAGAGCAAGAGCGGGTTGGCTCTGGTTTGGCGGATGGGGACCCCTGCCCAGAATGATCTGACGGCGGTGGTCTGGATGTCTTCATCCATGTTTCATCGAGGAAGCGATATAGGGAGGATGCCCCGGGTACGGCTTCCATGTATCTTGGAGGCTGTAACCCTGGCTATACACCAATGAATCTCCAACGGTTCATTAAATCGTTGGGTTTTGCGGTTGTCCGATGTTGGCAATTTGGTGGACATGGGAAGGAACAGATCGTCTGTTCCTTTAAAGGCCAGGTTCCAGTTGCTGATCTTGGCCGACTGCTATCCCACGAATATTGGTTAAAACATGGCTTAAGGGCGCGTCCTTTCTTTAGCGACTTCCGAGGACGTGGGCGGGATGGTGCTCAAGGACCGCTGCCAGAAGGTCCGGTTGGTGTTGGGCATCCCCCCGCCATCCATGACTAGTTCCTTCAAAGATATTGACCTACAGGAGGCTTCTCGTTTCTGTAGGCTGGTTTCTCTGAAGGACCTATCTGATGGCTACACCAGCTTTGCAGGATTGCATGTAAATGCACGGGACCTCCGATCTGGGACGAGGTTCGAAGATCTCACGCTTCTTATGGATAGCTCACGTGTGGACTGGGATGTCGTGGTGGTGAGTGAGACCTGGTTTGATGATCCTGACGCCGCCTTGTTTAACATACGAGGCTACACTAATGTGTCTGTGTGCCGATCTGGTGGAAATGGAGGCGGTCTCTCAATCTATGCGCACTCTGCACTTGATCTGGTGGAATCGACAACACGATCGAGTGATGACGGGAGTGTGCAGGCTATTAGGCTGAAAATTCGCCGCCCTGGTTTTTATGGCTATGTCGTCGGGGTGTACTCCAATGAGGTCCGGTCAGCCGGCACTCTGATGGATATCTTAGACGACCTTGTGACAACGACTGGGGATCTGCCCTGTGTACTTCTGGGTGACACAAACATCGATATTTTATGTAACGAAGCTGGGAGTGCTGAATACTGCTCTGGACTTGCTAGCAAGGGCATTGAACAGGCCATAAATATCATCACTCGTCCTAATCGTAAATCCGATGCAGTGTCACTTGGTTCGTGCATAGACCATGCCGCTATTGCCAATTGTGAGCGATATGTCCGTATCCTTCCGTTTGTCGTTGACACGGTCTTTTCCGACCATTACCCAGTAGGGATCACACTGACGGGTAACAAGGCATCTTTAGCGTCGTTGACGATGAAACCAAGTTCGATCGCTGCGAGTCTCTATAGGAGATTCGATGAAAACAGCCAACAAAGGTTTCAATACGGTGTCACCAGGGTAGATTGGTCTTCTGTTCTCGACTCAACTGATCCCAACGAGGCCTTCGAGTCATACAATGGTAAGCTCCGGCTCCTGTATAGCGATTGGTTGCCGTTGCGACAGCGAAGGGCTTCGAAAAAGGTAAACCGCTCGCCTTGGTTCACTAATAATTTAGTTAATTTGAGACATGCTGTCGATCGCGCTCGCCGCCAGTGGGTTAGCACATGGTCCGCAGATGACAAAGAGGCGTTTCAGAGATTGCATGTGTTGTACAAGGTAGAACTGAAAGTGGCTAGGGATACCTACTACGAACAACAGTTTGCCGCTGTACGTAACTGCCCTGCCAAGCTCTGGAGTTTCCTTAATGAAATCTGCGGCCGTAGCAAAAAGTCTGGAACGGTGCCGAGTCGACTACTAGTCGAAGAGAGGGAACTGGAGGAGGTCCAGGAGATAGTGGACGCACTGAATGATTTCTTCTCATCTATCGGTAAAAAACTACATCCTTGCTCCCTCCTCAAGAGCCGATTGACAGTTTGATCTCAAACCTATGGAGCTCCGAGCCCAACGCATTTTCCTTTAGTGCTATTACAGCTCAGAACTGCGAATCGCTGCTAAAGACGTAAAGACAGACTCACTCGATAGCGATGGAAACGTGCCGGGTAAATTTCACTCTAAATTCATTGACACCTTAGCGGCCCCTCTAGCTGCCGTATTCAATATTTCCATTAAAACGGGCGTGTTTCCGGAACGCCTCAAGACATCTTCGGTAACTCCGCTGTATAAGGGTAAAAGCGGGAGGGACCAACCTGGTAACTATCGTCCGATATCCTTAGTGTCTTTCGTCTCAAAAGTATATGAAAAGCTTGCTAAACAACAGCTGCAAAGCCATTTAAATGACTTAAATTTCTTCTCTAAAAATCAATTCGGTTTTAGGGAGGCACGATCAGCTGAGCTGGCATTGGGACATATATGGTGGGAGATCATTAAAGCTGCGGAGGATGGGAAAATGTGCCTTGGTGCATTTCTTGACGTAGCCAAAGCGTTCGACTGCCTCGACCACTCTATGTTTCTTAAGATGCTCCTGCAACTAGGCTGCGCACCAGCAGTAACATCTTGGTTTAAATCGTATCTTAGTGGACGGAGGCAATTTGTGGCGGTGGGTCTCTAAGGTCTGCGACCGGAACTATATCCACTGGTACGCCCGAGGGGTCGGTTCTTGGACCTTTTATCTTCATCACCTACATGAATTTCGTCCTGCGGGGCATCGAGAGGTACGTAGATTGCCGCCCAATCGTTTATGCAGACGACAGTACTCTTTTGTTCCGTGTCTCACCCTCCCAATTGTCCAATAATAGGTTTAATCTTCATTACGTTGAAACCGGTATTGAGAAGGCGATGTCTTTATTTCAAAGATTTGGTCTTGTCGTTAACCCGACGAAGACGACACTCGTTCTTTACCACACCCCACAACGGGCATCGAGACAGAAGTTAAAAACTGGTAATATCTCCCTCCAAATAGGCGGCTCTGCTATCCCTCTCAGCTCAGAGGCAAAATGTCTTGGCATTGTGCTACACGAGCATATGAAATAGGACAGTCAAGTGAGATCAAGTGCCAGGGTCTGCTACACCGTGGTGGCCTCACTCGTGCGTTTGAGGAGAGCCAAGGCTTCGCGAGATCTTCTGGTACGTGTCTACAAAGCGCTTATGGAACCAATTCTAAGTTACGGAATTACTCTGTGGGGCGCCACGTATTCCACGACTTTAGACAAGCTAAGGGTCGTTCAGAATGACGCGGTTAGAGCCATAGGTCTTCCTCGTCGCGCGAGTGTAACTCCATGGTACACCAGGCTCGGGCTTCTCAAGCTTGATCAGCTGACACGTTTAAAGTTAGCCGTGCTAGCCTATAAGGTGCAAAACAATGGAATCCCTTTAGATTGTGTTTTTGACTTTGTTCTTACCCCAGTACGGTCGCAGCGCTACAGGAACCAACTCAGAGTGCCAGGGTTTAGACTCACTCTACTTCGGCATTCACTGGCCTACATGCTGCCCACGGTCTGGAACGAGCTGCCATTGGCGCTTCGAAATGCAAGCCGGGCCGCTGTTTTTAAAAGACATCTTTTCTCACTGCTGAAGAACGAAGAAACAAGTGACTCCGAGTGAATTGTTTTAAACTTATTTTACTATATCGGTATTAAACTTGTATTAGGTTGTTCTAAAGTTTTAAACTTGTATTGTGTTACTTATACTCAATTTTGTTGCTTTACATTTCTGATTTGTGCATACATTCGTAAACTTCTGTTGTGCTACTTATACTCAATTTTATTGCTTTATCGCGTACACACTTTTGATCGGTACAAAGACTCGTATATTATGTATATTTTGAATAAAAGGTGACAGATTGCCAACTTGTTGGGCACGTCAATAAACCTGTATGATTGATTGATTGCTGTTTTATACACCATTTCCTTAGAGTCGATGACTTCACAGTGACCCATTCTGGCTTCGTCCTATTTCTATATTTGTATATCAGGCTTAAGGAATAATATATTATAGCGTATATATATATATATATATATATATATATATATATATATATAGCGAACTGGATTACACGCTCATTCATACTTAGGGATCCACGTATATACTCAAAACAATTTAAGGTGTACGTACTGCTTATTATACCATATGCAGCCCCAGTTTGGAATTCATGTCCAAAGAAAGATCAGCGACTCCTAGACAAGTTATACAGCAAATATCGGCGAAAGATTGCATACAAGTGTGGAATCCCAAGTGATGACGCCCAGATTCCAAACATATTGGAAAGGCTGCGGAAGATTGACTGTGATACACTCGTAAATATTGAAAAAAATCGTACCGATCTGATGTCAAAGATGTTCAATATCATTTATACGACGACGTGTGGTGAGAAGAATATTCTTCCAAAGCTTGTATCGACAAAACAAACATTAACCACATGTTCCCATGGACACGTCACTAGTAACACGTCAACTCCACGGAAACTTGATGGTAACAGACTAAACATTTCCTTGAATAAAGCGTAATAATAATAATAAGAGAAAGACTGGCTGCAAAAGTTGCAATCGTGGTAAACCGAAAAGCGATTATTAGTGCCGTTACGCCAATGCAAGTTGGTGTTTCAGTAAAAGGCGGGGCCGAGGCTGCAGCACACGCGGTTCGAGGATTCATAGAGGCGCACGGTCCCACACGGGTGGTGGTAAAGCTCGATTTTCGAAATGCCTTTAACACCATCCGACGCGACGTAATTCTCAATGAAGTGAAATCGAAAGTGCCCCAGCTTTTCCTATTTGCATTGCAGAGCTACAGCAAGCCATTGCTACTATCTTGGGCCGATAAGGAACCTCTCCTTTCATCCAATGGCGTACAACAGGGCGATCCGCTCGGCCCCGCTCTGTTCAGTATTGGAATCTTTGAGCTAGTGACCCGTATGGACAGTCCATTAAACGTTTGGTATCTGGACGACGCCACCTTGGGAAGCCCAGTAAACTCAGTTGTCAGTGACATTCTTGAGACGATTACACTTAAGCGCAACGCGCTTTTGCGGATCAAACCCCGCCTCATCGCAATGCTTCCGCAAGCAGCTCTTTCTCTGAAGATATAGCTTAGGCTCGCCAAGGCTGAATTACATCCTGCGGACCTCCCCAGCGAGCAACGAGCGGGGAGGTCCGCTTCGACGATGACTGACTATATCTGGCAAAGGGCAACCCTTCCCCTTAGGGAAAGGGGGCTTGGCATCAGGCCCGTGACGGAGCTTGCGCCCGTATGTTATGCAGCTTTGCTACTAGAATTTGCACAACTCGCTGGAACCCTCGTCGAGTCTAATATTTGTCATGTAATACGAGTGACGAAAGACGAGGCCGAGCTAGCTGCAAGATACGTCATAAGCCCTGGTCGTCCCTGGGAGGAGCTCCCTACACAGCATATGCTTGACGGTTATAGGTGCAACATTGTGGGTCGAAATCTTCTCGATAGCGTGCAATCCCCCACGGAGAGAGCGGTTTTTATAGCCGCCCGAGACACCTTTAGTAGCGGATATCTAAGGGCTCTACCCTCGCCGCAGCTGAGCACCATGCTGGACAATATTTTCTTCCGCATGGTGACAGCGCTCCGAATTGGAGCTCCCATATGCAAGCCATACACGTACTCAGCCTGTGTGACGCCTGTAGAGAAAAACGGCCTTCCCCCCTGAGTTGCATCAAAAGCCAAGGAAGAGCCGCTAGGCACGCGGAACTTAACTCCATCATATGGAAAGCCCTGCGTCGTGCAGGCATACCGAGTACGCTGGAGCCCAGACTCGATACAAGCAGTGAGAGGAGGCCCGACGGAGTCACTATTCCATTGTGGTCTTCCTGGTAAGTGTCTGGCATGGGATACAACAGTATCCTGCACTGTTGCCCCGTCCTACCTGCGACACAGTGCCCTTGAGGCCGGCTGGGTCGCCGAACATGCAGATCGAGAAAAAAGGCGAAAGTACAGGGACTTAGAACCCAGATACCACGTCGTGCCTATCGCTATGGAAACACTAGGTCCCGCCAGTAAAGACACAAGAAGATAAATTAAAAAGCTTGGCGAGCGAATACAAAAGAGCACAGGCGACCGACGACAGCGAGTTCCTGCGGCAGTTGCTCTCGCTGGCTGTGTGCAGAGGTTACGCTGCCTGTATAATCGGGTCAATGTTTTAAGAGGAAGGGACTGCTACCGAGATATTTAGTTGTATATTAATACATGTTCAGACCTCGCAATTGTATGATCAGTAAAAAACAATAAAATAATAATAAATTTGGAAACAGGGCTTTATTATTATCATTATGTACATGTATCACAACACTAATATATTAATTATACAACATCATCTGTTATTGCTCGAGTGTCGCTGACCACTCAACATCACCTTGGCGTTGCCTCTCTGGAGCTCCAATGACACCCTCTGTCGGAAGACCGCGGTTGATCTTGGCTCCGCTGTAGCCTCAAAGAGCTTCTTCCTAAGCTCTTTCGTCAGTTTGAGTGTATCCTTGCCCCAAACGCCAGATGACTCGAGACCAAACGCCATTACGACATGGTTCTCAAGAAGATGCGCGTATAGGCGTCGTTTGTGCATCTCCCGTTGGTGAATGATGTGGCCGACGCCCGCGCTGGCTAGTGCACGATATCCGAGGGCGTACGTGTCAGAGAGAGTGACGCCCTACGCCAGCGGCCGATTACGGTCCCAGTCCCGGCTGGTAAGGCCATCCGGTCGACGCCTGTCGTCCCTCTGCAATCCACCAGGCTCCTGCGTGACGCGGTAGCCGGCTTGCTTAAAAGCGCGCCCGAGGACGTCATTGATGGCATCGTGGTGGCCCTGCGTAAGCCCCGCCAACTTAGTGCAGCTAAGCCGGTGCAGGCCGCGCTCATCCACCGCATGAACATTCCTCTTCCTGAAACATGGCAATGCCAAGTCTAAGACCACTAGCGGCACGGAACTGGTCGTCGGCCAGCTTACTGCCTACGAGCTCGGAGGCAAACACGTCGAGCCACGCTCCAGCGGCGTCGGATGAGACCGCTTTTAGTCTAATAATGTCTACACCTAACTCGCAGGCCCACAAAAGAGTTAAGTGAGTAGCCTGAGTGGCGATTTGCGCGCCCAGGGCCAAACAGCGTCCTGTTGGTGGCTGATGGATCCGCCGGCAGTAATGGCCACTGCGGAGGCGCAGCTATGTGACGAGGCCAGGAAGGTGGGCAAAGCAAGATCCGTGGACGAGCAAATGCCCATTCCACCCAGCCTTGCCTTGCCTGCGTCCATGGATTATCCTCGAGCGTCAGGTCAAGGATGTTTCCAAGGCTCTCCTCATCTGGTCGTCAAGATCCAAAGTTTCTGACGGCTGAAGGAAGGTAGGTGAAGTCCGTAGTACATACAAGACTTTTTGCACTCCCATTGCGTGCCGGAGCAGAAAGTAGGCATGGTGTCTCCCGAGATGTTGTTCTCTCTTCTCGGCCAGTACCGGGCCAATCATGTCGGGGAACACCGCCGTACCTAGCAGGTCCAGCTCACACTGGTCCTTTACAAGAATGCCCGGGAGCTTGCTGTTGAATTTCGCGATTACCTGCTGCTCTTTCTTCGTCTTCAAAACCCTGAAGGAAAAGCTCGCATTTAGAGGGGTTGAGCTGCAGCCCGATCCATTGCTCAAACGCTCTAAGATCTTTGATGTCTCTGAGTAACACAGACGGATCGTTGTCAAAGAGGGTCCCATCGTCAAGGTAGAACAGAGGGACCTTGCATTTCTCCTGGTCGACGTACTGATGCAGAAGCAGACTAAACGCAAGTGGAGCCGCTACGTTTCCCTGCTAACAACATGCTGATGACGTAATAATAATAATAATCCATAGGCTGCTCAGGCGATTTGAACCATCTTCTCCAACCATTCGACAACCAGGTGGTGGAGGCCCTACAGACGGTGCTAAGTCTAACTTACGATCACGAGAGGTGCGCCAGGCGGCCCTCCCCACTTTCATGGACGGCCTTGGTCTCCCCTCGGCTCGATCCTTGGCGGGCCCGGCCGTGGTTGCCTCGATGTATGCTACGTCGGAAAATGTCCAGCGCCTGCTACCGCCAACGGCTCGGGCAATGTTCGAGGCGGTTCGTGACGATTTAGCGACTGGACTTTAAGCTTCATCGCCTGGTCCCGATAGACTTGTCTTTCAGAGGGCCTGGGCCTAGAAGGCCTACGAATCGCTTAGTTCGCTGCTTAAAGAATGCGGCGATGACCAGGACAAGGCGCGCCTTCTAGCTATCGCTCGCTCAGGAGCAAGCGACTGTTTGCATGCACTACCCGCGATGCTCTTGTGGCGAGCCCGTCGAGCGACTCGCCAGACACGGCCTGTGTTGCGTTCACGCAGCGGGCCGGCGCCCAAGACACACTGCCCCCAATGAAATTCTTGCAAGATCGCTGCGGAGGGCGGGCATTCCCTGCGTCCTGGAACCACCTGGGCTTTCAGGAGACAACGGTAAGCGCCCCGACGGTATGACTTTAATACCCTCCTATAAGGGTCGTTCCCTGATGTGGGATGCGACTGTGACCGACTCTCTGACTCCTTCTCTTGTCGGCCCCAGCGCGTCTCGCCCGGGAACTGCCGTTTCGCGAGCTGAAACCTCAAAGATAAGAAGGTATGCGGACCTAAGTCTGGCGCACCACTTTTTGCCATTCGCGTTCGAGAGGATGGGTAGCCCTGGGCCCCTCACGGTAACATTGATCTCTCAGGTTGGCGGCGCGTTACAGCAGGCAACGATAGACAAGGGGGCGCACGCCTTCTTCTCCCAGCGACTGTTCCTGGAGATCCAAAGAGGTAACGCAACATCAGTGCTCGGAATGGACCCGGGATTTCGGATGAACTGGACGGACCCGGGATTTCGCACCAGGGGGCGGGCAGGACTTTCTCACAGACATGAACGATAGAGCGGCTACGCGCAGAAGGAGCAACTAGGTCGACGAGCAGCAACGTCGTGAAGCATATAATAATAATAATAATAATAATAATAATAATAATAATTAACATTAATAATAATAATAATAATAATAATAATAATAATAATAATAATAATAATAATAATAATTAATAACACCCCCTTCCGCATGGTGTCAGCTCTTAGGATAGGCGCCCCCGTCTGCCAGCCCTTCACGTGCCTCTCATGCGGCTAACCGGTTGACTTGGACGGTCTACACCCGTTAAGCTGTCTAAAAAGCCCCGGCAGACTTACAAGGCACGCTGAACTCAACGCCATAGTGAGAAGAGCTCTTAGAAGGGCAGGTATACCAACTACGCCCGAACCAGTAGGTCTTAATGGCAGCAGTGAGTTGCGACCTGACGGGGTCACCATCCCGCTGTGGTCGCACGGAAAATGCCTTGTATGGAATGTAACCGTTTCATGCACGGCGGCGTTATCATATTTACGCCACAGCGCAGTCGAATCGGGATGGGTAGCAGAACGTGCGGATTCTGAAAAACGGAGGAAGTATATAGAACTATCTAGAAGCTACCACTTTGCACCCATTACATTAGAGACACTCGGCCCCATCAGCACAGGTACAGCAAAACTCCTGCAAGACATCGGAAAACGAATCGAAGACGTTACGGGCGATCGACGCGAGGCCATGTTTTTGAGACAGATGATGTCTTTGGCCGTGTGTAGAGGGAACGTGGCTTCCATTATAGGCGCCATGAACTGACAGAAAGCGAACAGAGCAGGATAAACATGATTTAAACGTTCATATCTCACAATTTTATTAACTAAATAATAATAATAATAAATAATAATAATACTGGCAATCTGTCACAATTTGTCATATTCAATTTTAAAATACATATCGTTGTAGCACCTACATATGTAAAATATAACCACAATATTATACACATAAACACAGATTTTTTCTTACATGTTATCTTTTTGCTTTATACCCATATTATAGGGTACTGTCAACAACTCACAGTTTTAAAAACTAAGAACAAATGTTTTCTGCGTTTAGTTTCATGGTCAAACGTCTTTAAAAACGCCGACTCGGAGGTCCTGCGATAGCTCGTTCCATACTTTTGGCAGCATTAACGTTAAGGAAGATATAACTACTAATATGCAGTTGAACTTTGACGTACGTATGCATTAGTTACGACCATCCCATCTTCGTCGCCACTAATATGTACTTGAGCTGTACACACTGATCTAATGACTTAGTCTACTGAACTTAGTCTAGCCGAGTACGTAGGAATGAAAACACGATCGCCTGCGGTCACCAGTAGAGACCTTTTTCTGCACTCTGTGTCAGCTGTATTTATTGCCTCACAGATTGTTCTTGAGTACAGTAGATTCGTCTTGGTCCAATTCCAAGGTCCAACAAGCTTAGAGCTAGTTGCGACGATCCCATCTTCATCGCCACTAATATGTACGTGAACTGTACACACTGACTTACGTAGTCTATTGAACTTAGACTAACCGAGTACGTAGGAATGAAAACACGATCGCCTGCGGTCACCTGTAGAGTGTCACTATACTGTCTGTAACTTATATATATATATATATATATATATATATATATATATATCGTAATACATTAAGTACAGGGCAATGATGAAAGGAAGAGACAGGAGACCAGAAGCTCCCGCCAAAACTGGCGCAGAGCACTCACCATAGACAAGCCTGAAGGAAACCAAAACTAGAGGTCTTCTAATATGTGTTAGACGTTACAAGACCTAGGGTGATACTGAGGGGTTCAAGTGGGCAATATTCAGCAAGTAGGTCCACAACTTGTGAGAAGCTGTGGGAACAAGGAAGGCTGGCATGTGGTTGTTACTTAGAAAGCCACGTGTTTGGGGAGTGTGATGGTTGGTGTAAAGGTAATGCGGGAAATATTTGTAATGTTGCAAATAAAAATAAAGACATCACAAGGCAGGAAAGATAGAGGTTCTTCGAAGGCGAAAGTCTGGGATATTTGGCTAGAACCGACTCTACTCATGCCACAGTAGCCCAAACGACAGCTTAGAAGTGCTTGAACAGCTGCTCGACGCATTAGCGTTATTTGTAAGAGGTCACTGGCGCAAACTAGCGTTCTTCTTAAGAGTTTTCATTGCAGCTTCTCAAGCGTAGTGAGAAAGAAGAAAGACAGGAAGAGACGCTTTTTCTTAGAATTGATAGTCACCCACAAGTTTGAGACGGTTAACAGAGGCTGACTACCCGCCGTTCATTGGGGTACTTAGAACCGCTTGTGGACCTCACAATTTGCAAGTTTCAGTCCGCAAAAAAGTCATGTAGTGGCCAATACTGGACGATAACGAGAACATAGTGATCATTTGTGCATACATATTGAGCAAATTATGTGAGTACAAATGTCGCTCACGGATCTCGAACACCGGAAAAAGGCAATTAGCAAGACACATAATCGCCATACAATTACAGAAGCTCAGGTCAGAGACGAATACATGAAGGTATTTTACCGTAAAATTTTCTTCTCCTTAGAAAGAAAAAGCAGTGAATCCCAAACATCCAGAATAGTTGCACATGACAAAAGTTGTAACTTTATACGTTTTATCGAGTGGCGTTGCGATATAATTTATGTGCGAGAAGTGCTTAGACCTGGAAATTATGTATAGCTTTCTCTTTAGGTTACTTCTCTTTAAAAAACCGTTATACGTGATAAGCAAAGATTCGTACTGAATTAATGAGGATGACTAAATAGATAATACAGCAAAATACAATGACAATATTATAGTTATTATTTGAAATTGCGCTGCTGGAAACGTTGAATCCCCGGCGAAAAGCGAGTAGATACGCCGGCGTTGCCTTGCCTGACACTTTAGAAAAAGTAATCACAATCAAAGTTGTTTATTTATACATTATACACAGCATAATTATAATACGTAATCAGAGCAGACCCGGTAGACCACTGCCTGAGGGCAGCGAACCTAGCACCGCAGCCGCATTTCCACGTTGCACTTCAATTGATATTCTTTGTAGCAGAAATTCCCCTGCCCTTTTCTCATCCTTCTCACTTGCCGCTCTTTTCCCAATTTCTTTCAAAAATTTTACTGTTGATTCGCCTATGACTCCCAATGTTTCTATGGCAACTGGCTGCACTATAAAAGATGCCTCTAGCTCGCGGTACTTCAAACTTTTCCGCTGCTCCGCTAAATTAGCAACAGCACCTGCTGATCTTGAGGCTCGGCTTCTATAAGACGGCGCCAGCGTGTCCCACACGGTTGCGTCCCATACAAGGGCCTTTCCGGAGGACCACGGAACCAAGGTCATTCCGTCTGGACGTAAGGCTGAGTCCGCTGCTAGTCCGACTGGCTCCTTTCTGCACGGTACGTTAGCGGATTGCAACGCTCTTGAAATCACTTCGTTGAGGGCGGCGTGGCGCGAATGTCTTCCGCAGCTCCTAGGACAGCTGAGGCCGTGCTCTCCCGTCGGCGACACCGGTGTGTTGCACAGGGAGCAACTATGGGGCGCACACACAGCCTCCCCTAACCGCAGGCCGGCAACGATGCGGAGTGTTGTGTTGTCCAGCATCGTTCCCAGCTGCGGCGAGGGGATGGCTTGAAGCCATTTTGCGCTCGTATCGTTAAAAGCTGCTAGTAGGCGTGCCTTGCCGAGTGCATCAGCCGTGTTGTCCAGAAGCTTCTTTTGAATGGCTTCGACTACCACAGCATCCAGAGCACGCTGGCGTGTGTCGTCAAGCGCCACGCGGTGATATGCGGCGAACTCCTCTTTTTTGGACTCCATGAGCCGTTCTAGAAAGGACTTGACGTTCGAAGGAGATATAGATATAATCAGTTCCTGAAGTGTGGTGATTGAACCCAAGAATGCGGTCTGGGCCAGATCGGCTGCACGTCGTATTCCTAGACCTCCGGCTGTTGTAGGAAGGGTAGCCTGGTCCCAATTTGCCCCGTCCAGATTCAAATTTAACACCCGATTCACGCACTGTTTCAGCTTATCGTCGAATTGTTGTAGAATGTTCTTTTGGGCCGATGCATCTATGCAGCGAAGGATATAGATTAGCCTTGGTGTCGAGAGGCTAGTTCGCATCAAGAATAATGCAGGATGCGCATCGAGGGATTCCAACCTGGAACACCAGAGATCCATTAGCTCGCACTTCCTGTTTAGAGCGAGTTTTGCGGAGGCCGTTGTGAGGGGAGCTCCTAATAGCTCGATGTTTTCCTCAGTACATAGCTTGATATCAGGAAGCAGGCCCTGCGCCCGGCGTAAACACTCGTCACGAAAGGCGCAGTCGGATGACAAGACGTACAGCTCACACTTTGAAGCATTTAGTTGCAGTCCAGAGGTGACGCCGAACTCGATTATTTTTTCCACATCACTAAGGGCGGAATCAAGAGTACCTCCAATTGTGCCATCGTCTAAGAACCACGGCTTAAATTCCGACTCCAAAGCAGAAAGCAATTGGCAAATCGCCAGACAGAGGAGGGCCGGGCCACAGGGGTCCCCTTGCTGTACCCCACATCTGGAGAGTACGATCTCTTCCCCCCAAAAGAGATTGGATGGGCTCCTGTACATTTGGTAGACTGCGGGGTACATTTTTGGAAAGTTTGATTTGACGGCTTCAAGAATTACATCCCTTCTCAGCGAATTAAAAGCATTTTTAAAATCGAGTTTTATCAGCACCTTATTGGACGCCGAGTTAGTATTTACAAAGGCACTTGCCGCGTGGACAGCAGCCTCGCAGCCTCCTTTAACTCCACAACCCAGTTGAACGGGGGCAATCCTGTCGATAATTGGCGCCATGTATTTGCGGATTAGCACTTTACACGCTAGCCGCCGCAGGGTATTCCCGACTGCTATCGGGCGGAGACCACCGTCTTTTTTCTTTAAAGCTATAAGATTCGCTCCATAGAAGTTACTAAGTGCGAACCCTGGTAGGCGGCCATTCACGACAAGGTTGCAGAAGTCCGTCAGAGCAAAAAGGAGGGGGCAGATCTGATCACCCTTTCCAATAAGGTCTTTTAGGTGTCTGGGCTTGAGACCGTCAGGGCCTCCACTTGAGCTATTTGGGAAAGTTTGGATTGCTGCTCGGACTTCACTGGGGGTAATGTTGATTTGGTCGGCTGATGGAACGCCACGAGGCGGTGCCGGGTATGCCGCTGTTTCTGGCATGTTCGGGTGCTTATCGCTAAGTATGCGATGCGTATTGGCGTCTTGTGGAGCCATCGAATCCGTTGAAATAAGAATGCGCGCTGCTGCCGAAACATCCCCCTGAGCCAGTTTTGCCTGTGCCACCCGAGCTCTTTGTCTATCATCGTTTGTGTTAGTCTTCGGCGCCGCGACATCGTTAGCATTGATGGCAGCATCGAGTGGGGCACGACTCCTGAATCGACTGAGGTTGTCCCGAATAAGTGAACACAGAGACTTTCCTTTTGCCTTTTGCCGTGGGATGATGAGGACCGTTGTTGCAAAATGAGCCAGACGAGACCACGAGCCTGACACTTGTAAATTATACTCGTGTAGACGAGGTAGTGCCTAAGTTTAATATTACATCTTGTTGTCCTTTATTGTTTTACGTGTTCATTTGAATCCACGCGCATAAAAAGATAATCAGGGTGCACCAACAAGAAGCAACAATTCTAGAGATCTTTACCTACAGGCTAGCTCAAGTAAAAGCGCTCCATTCAAAATCAAGTTGGTTTATCTCTAAGATCTTAAGTTGGTTTTGTCAACAAAGGCTTAGGCATTTTTTGAACACACCAAGGCAGTCCTGTAGATGTGAACTGCTTATTGATATCCTGTAAGACTTATTATATATATATATATATATATATATATATATAATATATATATATATATATATATATAATTCCATAGTTTACTCTGAAATAGATATGGCTAATATAAATTTCGTTTGTAATAATATCATATGTGACTATTATAACACGTTATACTTTACTGTTACCATTAATACGTTGTATTTTAACGTTAGCCCCATATTGTACTTCCAACAGAAGTTTCTCGAAGCCGGAAACAATCAATATCCAGTACACAAAAACTCAAACTTCACGTTGTCTTTATCGCGTTTGTTAATTCTGGCAAAACCTCTTAAACTGGTATTCTTAAAATGACAATGACGTAGAAGTTGCCGATCTATTGTAACTGACTATTCCTTTTTCTGACTAAAGCGGCTCTAAGGATAACGCGGATAATTATGGCCCATTTGCAGCCATCTCAGCCATAACTACATTCTAGGCCTGGTTTAGCATTGTGTCATATTACATCGACCCAATTGCTCTAAACGGTTTAAAAAAGAGCAATTTTTATATAAAGCATCAACCAATTTGGTTTGATTAGAAATTAACTTTCGATTGAGTGAGCCACTCTGCTTTTCTTGCAAAAATGCAACAGTTAAGTATTAACCCCTTGACCTATTGTGGTCTAAAGACTCAACCCCTTGACCTATTGTGGTCTAAAGACTCAACCTCTTGACCTATTGTGGTCTAAATACTCATTAACCTGGACAATGACATGAGTAAACATCCTCTTATTATGTCTCGATTTTCTCAAGCTATATATATATTTCTTATATTTGATGTCATATTTGTGTTTAATATCGATAAAAATCTGCTTTTAGGAATTAAGTGTCTTGAGTACGCTGATGATCTAAAATTATGTTTCTCAATTCCCTTGCTATCTTCCCGGCTTGGCACCCTGCGGCTAACGGTATTGGCCGCCACCGTGCAGGAAATATCATGCTGTACTTGCTTCCGTTTGTATTGCGCTAAAGAAGCTCTAAATTATGGTCACATAACTAACACGACTGTGTTACCAACAATAACCATGACATGTGGTTTGGGTGTACAAGTCACTGCAACGAGTGACTTTCTGGCAAAATAAGTATAGCTAGCTGATAATGATTTAAGCTATCATAACACGCAATTTTAAGTTCTTATATGTGCTTGAAAACATTAGGTATCGTTCTCTTGTCAATGCTTACATACGTCTATCTTTGCTGAAGACCGTCTTGAAGTAAACATAAGGGGCGAGGACACCTTGCAGCTGAGTCAAAAACGTAGGGACCCCTTAAGGGGACTCTCTCAGTTGCCTGGCCTTCTCCTTGCTTCTTCTCCTAGCCCGCCTTGTGCGGGAGAAGTTTAGAAACGCCGTCGTCGTTATGTATGCGGATGACATAGTAGTAGCCCACCGGGACCGCGGTGTCATTCGTCGAATTGTCGGCAACGTAGAAAGTTACATTCACCGTAAGGGCCTGCAAATAAATTCGCGGAAGATGAAAGCCATTACGTTTCGCCGTGGGGGTTGACTGGCTGCAGCAGACGTTATACCCTGTTGTAGCCAACCGCCTAAGTTTATCAACTCTTTCCGTATTTGGGTCTGAAACTACACTATACGGGAACGACCTTTACTCAGCATATCGGCGACAGGTTTTGGGCGACTATTGCCTCTATTCACACAGAGGTGAGAGACCCTCGACGATTGTTTCTGAAGGTGGCCGTGCGTCATTTTAAGCTTAAGATTGTGCCAGTGTTGAGCTACAGCCTTAGCAAAGTGTGAGGCCATTCTTTAGCGGCAAATTTTGCGCAGCTAGAAAGATGCTTTACAATATATATGACGCGGGTTCTTTGCTTACCGCGGATGGCAAGAAACCGCGCAGGGAGCGGCAAGACGCGTCGGCGTCCTTGCAATTTTCCACACGGTGGGGTCGCTGAAGTGTTCAAATTGTATATCATGACGACTGTATTGAAATTATAAACCATCTTGAAATGCAAAGTAATTGCAAAATAAACAATATGTACGTACATACGTCTATGTAGCTTGTAACAATTGAACATATTGTAAGCGAATGTACAGCTTTAGAGGAGCAATAGTATTTACCTGTCAGAGGCCCTAGCTTTAGGACCAAATGTTAGAAACGACCATGTCGATATTACAAAGAATAATAAGAGATTGCCCCAATGGAAGGCAAATTCTCAGTAGGTATTGGAGGATACATTTGTAATATGGATGCTTACGCAATATCTATGCTGCCGATCTAAGCGCCCCTGATAAAAAAAGGTGAAATGCGTATTTCGGAATACATCAATCAAACAATAGCTCACTTGTAATGCCTAAGCTCATGTATTGCTCCTCGGTATGGGAACTTTAGCTAAATTAATACATTTATTTGGCACGATCGTTACTCTGACTCGCAATTAAAACATAAGAGAGTAGCTGTTCTTCGTCAGACTTGCCTGCAGACCTACAAACATATATTTGTAATAAATAAAATAACCTATGACGCCAAGGTTTTATTTCTTGGTAAAATGGGCAATACATTAGCAGCCGGAAAGGCGAAACACTTTAGTTTATGAAACCTTGGAGGTGTAGCGCACTGTCTGCCGTACACGAATCCAATAATACCTTTAAATGGTCTGCCGTTACGAGAATTTTTTTTCCATCATAAGCAGGGAAAAAGTCTGTGACCTCTAAAGAAAGATATCGACGTCCACTAGACGCCCGCCAAAAAAGCGATAGATCGCTTGTACCAAGGAAGACCGCTCACATTCAGAGTACAGGACTATCTGGCACTCGCACGTTTAGTGCTTGCTCGTTTCTACACTTTCTTTCAATTTTACCACCTTTTGCCGTTTATCATCTGGCAGTTTGTGGTAAAAGATATAGACGCCATTATTTTTCATTTGATACGCGGCTTTTCCACAGTAGTAAGTAAAAGTTGTCATCTGTAAATCTTTGCTACAATAAAATATAACGTCCTCGGAAGTAAACTAGTTTACACATGTAGCATATGCAGCTGCATCCAAGAAAAGAAACGGATTCCATTGGGCATGCAATAACGACAGCATGCTAACCAGATAGTATCTACCTCAAAAACGAAAAATACAGTGGACTTGCCAATAAATAGCCAACAAAAGTTGGTCTTCTGCTGCGGTCGTGTTTAGTTTCACTCCGTGAAACACAGCCAACGAGTGCAAGAACTTGAGGTCTGTAATGGGCTGACCAATAGCACTCGAGGGCCTAAGCAGTAGGGAGCCCCACACGAACAATGAACACTGCAAAAGTTCTGTGCTAAACTCGATTTAACAGAAAAGAAGTACCACAAAACCCCTTACTCTGCGTTTGTACCCCCTAAACGCAGACGTTCGAGTTTTGCTTCAAAATCAAACGTCGCTTAGCCTACCGATCAGTGGTTCTAGCTAATGGGTGGTCTGGCTGGACTCGGCTCCTTGGATGTGTATGTGTATATAGTTCATTGTGTATATAGGTGTAAGAAGACGCATAGTGCACACTGACGCGACTGTACATAGCAATAACCAGAACTACCACAGCCAGTACCAAGGTGCGTGTTGAAGAGCTTTTTCACAACATAGTGGTAGCGCTCCTGGCAGTAGATAGTACCAGTCTCAGTAAAAATGGTTCAAGTGCAAGTCCCGTTTTTTAATTGATTGATTTGTATTGTATTTTATTAATTATATAAACTCGGGTCTTCTCTTTGTTAACTAAAGCTTAGTCTTATGTGCTTTTAGTCAGCTCGGGTTTGCAACCCCAGGAGGATGCGATATTGCGGTACATTCGACTCGGTCCTTCCTGAAGCCTCGCCTTGGAGCAACTCTTGTTGTCAAGCTTGACTTCAGGAACGCCTTCAATACTATTCGATGTATTTCCTAGAGTCTCGCTCTGGAGCAACTCTTGTGGTCAAGCTTTAGGAACACCTTTAATACTATAGGGAGCCCCGAGTATGTTCCACCAGATGGAACTAATAAGGAGCTTATATATAATGTAAAATAAAAATACTTATAAGAAGCCGTCTTGCATTCTTCTGCCACATGATGCCATAATGTCGCAAACTGGAATGCAGCATGGCGTTTCACCCCTTGTTCTGCCTGGCTATCAAGGAGTTAATCGACTCTCTCAAGCCTTAAAACGTTTAGTACTTGGGCGACGGTGTTCTGGGCGGGGCTCCTGATGCAGATCTGAGGGACATTCACAGAATCATTGAGTTCGCAGAGCGGATGGCCTGGCCCTAAACCCTGCAAAATGTGAGGTCCATGTCATAGGAGGTGGTACTGCCTCTGAAATGTTGGAGCCCCTCCCAGGGTGCAAGACTGTCGGCACGGATCTAGAGTTGCTAGACGTTTTCCTATTGCCGCAGGGAGTTCTGGCTGCCTTTGAGAGGTGACTGGAAAGGCTAGAACATATGATGTCACGCATTTACTTGGTAGAATTTCATCAAGGTTTTTTTCTCCTGAGATCCATATCTACGTCTCAATTACTTGTTCTGAGGTGCAGACTGCTTGCTCGCTTTGAGACTCCTTGAGCGACTTAACGACAGCGTGCTGACCACAGTAGAGGCGCTTTTGAACCTCATCCTATCGGCAGAAGCACGTCATCAAGCTCTACTCATCGTTCTTTGCTCTTGGATGCGCCTAGAGATGCCTGAAGCTGTTGCCCTATCGAAGATAGCCCTGGTAGCTTCCCTCCACAAATCTATGCAACAGGCTAGATTACTTCTCAATTTTGTTTCTTTTACTGACCTAGAAGCTCAATTTAAATAAGTCACCGTAGAGCAGTTGTCCTGTGCGGCCACAAGTCAGCCGAAGCTGGACTTCATAGAGATTGGTCGGCAACATTTATATGAGGAAAGGGTTAAAAATCTCATCGTGGGACGCGCCACGGGCGCTGATAGGGCCAGGCTGGGCGTCGTCTTTTCCAAAGGGGCGATCGCATGGCTTCACGCCACACTCTGTGCTCGGAACGGGACGTTGTAGGGCGTAGTCGGTGAGGATCGCGGTCGGACTTCGTTTGGGGACGGACCTTGTGCACGCTCACAATTGGCGAGCCAAACACCAAGCTTTAACCGAAACCTTCAGCAGAGCCTTATGATCTAGTGGCCTATCGTGCGTCGTGGAATCCGTCGGACTGGACAAGGAAGGCGCGAAGAGCCCTGACGGTCTAACCTTAACCCCGTTCGAGAACGGCTGCGTGCTAATTTGGGACCCGACAGTTACTGACTCATTAGCTCTTTCAATAATCAGTACTACTTTAGACCGCGTAAAGGCGTGCTTTGTAAAGCGTGTGCTGGGATTACCCTAAGAACGCGTCAGCTACCCTAGCACTAGAGCTATGCGGAGAACAGTACTCTGGTAGAAAACTTAGTCCTACACAAATTACCGACCAGTACAAATACACTCGACATGTACAGAGCATTCAGGGAAGACCGAAACGTACATTTTGTTATGTATAACTATACAGATGGACCTGCTTTTCTCTCAGAGAAATGGAAACGTGCCTTCCAAAGTAACCGACCATTATTGTGCAGGGTAACATGGCATGGTTATCATCATTATGTGTGCCTCAAAGGTGAATGTTATGATATTAACGAGTGTGTATGTAAGTTTTGTGGTGAGTGCAATATCTGTCGATATCATGTTCTAAAATGTTCGGCATTAGACTCTTACTCGTTACAGGCGCGTGTGAACGAGATATTGTTATAATTTCGTAGCAGGCCATATGTGTCAATCCAATCCTACTACCAACAACTATGGTGAATAAAATACGATGTAATAGTCAGTACTGGCGTGGCCCGGGCCGGGCATGCTTCAGCTCTCGCCGAGGCAGGCACGGTAAGAAAGAACCAGAACATCAAGTACCCATACGGATTTTACCCACTTGCCTTCGAGACTCTCCACTCGCGGTTTGCTACAGAAGGTTGGAAAGCGGCTAATTCTAACCAGCAGTGATAAGCGAGCGGGAAAGTTTCTCAGACAGCGTCTGTGGCTGGATGCGCAACTGGGCAACGCGGCCTCGGTCCGGGGAACCCTTCAGAGATGGATTGTCGCTACATTAGAATATTTTTAAAAGTGCAGACATTTGCAGAGATCCAATTGGCACATTTCCACCGTTGGTGATTAATTAGAATAAATAAATAGTAAAAAAAATATATATATATATATATATATATATATATATAATCTTTTTCAAATTTTAGAGCACACATTTTTGTACGAGGTGTGTTCAAAAAGTATCGCGACTTTTGTGTTTTTTTTTCAAAAAATATTCATTTATTCATGAATATCTATTTTGTCCCCTTCAAAGTAATCCCCATGAGATATTATACACTTGTGCCAACGGTTTTTCCAATCTTCGAAGCACTTCAAAAAACCATTTTTTTTTATCTTGTTCAGCTCCTCCTTCGATGCCGTCTTTATCTCGTCAAGCGTAGCGTAACGTCGTCCTTTCATGGGCCTCTTCAGTTTAGGGAACAAGAAAAAGTCACAGGGGGCCAGATCTGGGGAATACGGTGGCTGCGGCATCATTAGTGTGTTGTTTTTGGCCAAAAACTCGCGCACAAGCAACGATGTGTGAGCAGGGGCGTTATCGTGGTGCAAAAGCCAATTTTTGTTCTTCCACAAATCCGGGCGTTTCTGGCGGATTGCTTCGCGCAAATTGCGCATAACTTGCAGGTAATATTCCTTATTGACCGTTCTACCCTGTGGCAAGAACTCATGATGCACCACGCCCCTGCAATCGAAGAAAACTGTCAGCAAAACTTTCACATTCGACCGAACTTGGCGCGCTTTTTCCGGTCTTGGTTCGTGCGGCAGCTTCCATTGAGATGATTGAGCTTTGGATTCCACGTCATAACCATAAACCCACGATTCGTCACCAGTTATGACCCTCTGGAGCAAATTTGGGTCGTCGCGGACAGAGTCCAACATCTCATTAGCAATAGTTCATGCGATGCTGTTTTTGGTCGCAATTGAGCAATTTTGGTACGAATTTCGCGGCGACCCGTCTCATGCCCAAATCATTGATAAAAATCGAATGGCACGAGCCAATCGATATGTTTAGGTCCTCAGCAACTTCTCTAACGGTGATTCGACGATTAGGCCAATACCATTTTCTCCACTTCATTAATTTTTTCGTCTGTTGTTGAAGTGCTCGGGCGTCCGGCACGCTCTTCGTCGTTCACATCTTCTCGGCCTTCTGAGAACATTTTGTACCACCGATAAACGTTGCTTCGGTCCAAGGTAGCTTCTCCGTATGCCACAGTCAACATTCGGAATGCATCCGCGCACTTAATTTCGTTTTTCACACAAAATTTGATACAGGTTCTTTGATCCATTTTTTTGAAATAGGTAAAAATCGAAGACGATCCAAAACACGTGCAAGCAAAGCAGCTGTCAACAATTAAGTGAACATTCAAAATGGCCGAGCTTGTCGGCATAAGTGAGAGACATGAGTACCAACATATCGCCACAAAAAATCGAAATTCGAATATACTCGTACGTAACCCGCGAAAATTCAAAGTCGCGATACTTTTTGAACACACCTCGTATGTAATATATCCCCGGGAAAAGGACCCGGGCAAAAGCTGCGAATCAATCCAATATGATGACCACACGAAGGAAGGCAATAAAGTGCCTCCTGGCCGAGACAACCCCGAAGAAGCGGTCTCCAACTATCTCAATAAGCTACCTGTTATATCACAAAAGGTTATCAACCATACGGACAATGCAAAGAACATAGACACAATGGTAAAGAGCCTAGCGGAAAAACTTCGAGTCGCAGCAAAAGAGGCTAGAGCTACGGAGGAGAAGGTCGGCACATTGATCATTAACAAGACCGCGGACTTGGGGTGCCAGTGTACACCTGGCACTGTTTGGAGCTGGCAGCGACGTTCCAGTACAGTGTTCGGCGCCTTGTCGGTGTCCGCGAGCCCTTCCGGTAGGCTTCTTACCTCTTGGAGCATATTGTTGGTGAGGTATCAGTTCAGCTGGAGTACTTTATGGACTACGTCACGTGTGGCGCTAGGAGTTACTTGCGTGTTAGCATTTGAGAGCGGCCTCCGCCACGAGGCCATCCGTGGCGTAGGCCCTCAAGATTTTAAACTGATAGGTACTACAAATAGAGAAATCTCTCAGCAATCAGTGCGGGCCCTCTTTTGCAGGAAGAACTTCAAGAGCAAGGAACGCTCCTGAAGGGCCTTCCTTGAGGAGCTGGAAGACGACCCCTGAGGCTGCTCATAGAGGATGATCAGGAGGCTCTTCCGCCTTCAAGCAGGCTCGAGATTACGCCAGATGAGGCCCGGGAGGCAGCGTTAGAAACGCTCTCTTATCCCCATTCTACCGCAATGCCTATCTGCAGGCCCCATGGGAGGAAAAGAGAACATCAGGAGGTTACTATGCAAGGGGTGTAGGGTGGTGCCACACGCCTTGAACAGGGAAAGACACCGGCTCCAGACGGCATCTTTTCCTGTTTCCTGATTCCCGGAAGCACTAGAGACCGCGGAGAAGGGTGTTGCAATCGGGCTTATCCCCTGGCACATGGAGGGCCGCAGGCCTAGTACTCTCTGGCCGAAGCTTGCAAGTGCATCGCGGAAAAAAATGCTTGTTGTCAGAGGCTCAGCAAAGGTTTCATAGGGACCACTCAAGTATATACAAAGTCTCCTTTATTGAAAAAGGGGTGTTGGTATCACAGTGTAGTCTTTACACACATGGGCGCGTCGCGAAACTCTCCATGCGAACGCATTATTCACCACATCGACATTAGCAACTTCCGGTAGAGCAATTGACACCACACTACGAAGATTATTTGGACGTACTGTAAAAAAGGTACTAAAATTATTACTACGGATTAGTTGTTTAAAAGTCTGAGGTCAACTTGCATCTGGTACTCGCTCACATTTGGGAGTACGAGACTCTCACGTCTTACACTGCAGCGCCACGCGACTCGTTGAACAAATTTATCCTGCACTCGCTGAAGCAGTTCTACATCTTTTTTATAGAAAGGTGTCCATACGTGTGAGCAGTATGTCCACTTTGGGACGACAAGCGTATTATAGAGTTTTATGTACATTGCAGGGTCTTGCACAATAAACGCTCTGAGAATGAGATTGCACAGACGAGACGCAGATTTTACAACTTCGGCAATATGAGTTGTATACTTCATATGACAATCGAATGTAACACCTAGGTCTTTGTATGTTGACACTTCGGGTATACTATGGCCGTTCATAAAATATGCAGTATTATCTTTTATTGTTTTCAGTACGGCACATTTTGAAGTTGATATTTCCATTCTATTCAAATGGGTCCAAAGTAAGACAGAATCAATTGCTTTCTGCAACTCGGCTTTGTCTTTTTCGCCTTTGACTTCGACGTATATCTTTAAGTCGTCAGCATAGAGCTTGTAAATTACGTCGAGTTTGCCAAGGACAAGTTTGAGGTCTTGGGCAAAAATTGAATACAAGAGCGGCCCTAGGCAGGAGCCTTGCGGGACTCCAGAAGGGCATGGAGCAGCACCAGACGTAGCACTTCTTACCCTGACCTTAAAACTCCTGTCAGTAAGATAGGCTTGACACCATTTTAGAATCCTAGGTCCGATGCCTAGCAATTCCATCTTTGTTAATAAAATTTGGTGATCAACCCGGTCGAAAGCACGCGAAAAGTCAAAATAAACAATATGGAGCGGGGATCCGTGATTTCGCGCCAGGGCCCAGTCATGGGAGACCTCCAATAATTGGGTTGCCGTTGATCGTCCCTTAGTGAATCCGTGTTGCTGATTATCTAAAAGTTGGTTGGAGGATAAGAAATTATAGATACAATCAACAACTATTTTCTCCATGATTAAGCAGGGAATAACACACTGAGCAATAGGCCGGTAGTTTACAGCGGTTGCTCTAGAGCCCTTTTTGTGTACAGGTGTGACAATGGATTCACGGAAGATGGTGAGAACTTCGCCATCTTCGAAGGAACGAGAGAAAATTAATGACAGTGGCTCCGCTAGAAACTCGGACAGTTCTTTGAATACAATGGGTGGTAACTTGTCGGGCGTATAGGTGCTTTTGCGTTGTAGATTTCGAAGTTTTTGAAGCACAGTAAAGGGATGGAATTCAATGTCGTTGAGTATCTGGGCCGTTTGCTTGATTCCGCCGGCGGAGACGTTCTGAGGCTCAATGTATACACTTTTGAAGTAGCTCAGCAGAACCTCAGCTTTGTGTCCATCTTCGACTGCGGTGCCTTGTTCGTGTATAAGCGGCGCTACCCCGGTCTGTAGTTTAAGACGTCGGCCTGCATATCGGAAGAAGTCCTTAGCGTCGCGGATATCCAGATTAGCTTCCTCCAAGCGCCGACAACGCAATGCTGTGCGCGCCAAACTACGCGAGAGGCGTGTATGTCTTCGAGAGAAAGGTACACTATTATTCAGTTTTTGAGCAGCCCTGTCTATAAAATCATGTAGTGGGGATGTTCGTTGAACCATCTTTGGAGTATATCCTTTCACAAGGTCGGATATGATAGTTAGGAAAGAGCGGTACTGGGCTTCCACTGATTGGCATTGCGCAAAAAGGTGACGCCAATTGATGACTGCCAGGGTCGCAGCCATCGCATTATAGTCAGCTTTAAAGAAGTTCAGCGATGGACCTACAATACGCTCTTGTCTTTTTGCAGCAATTTTGAAGGATACGGCAAGATGATCCGATTTTACTGGAGATTCACCCACAGTAATATCAGTGATTAAATCTTCATTATCAGTTAGTAGCAAATCCAGAATATTCTGCCCCCGTGTGGGAACCGTGACAAGTTGCACAAGTCCGGCAGAGCAACAGAATGAGCTGAAGATGTGTTCCTTAGTTTCTGAGGAGAAGTTAAGGCCTCCTGTGGTCCAATCTATTCCAGGTTGATTGTAGTCGCCGGTCAAAATGACGGGCCAGCTAACTTGAACTAAGTCATCTAAAGCGTCGCATAATGTGCGCATTCGTTGCGCTAGCTCGGCGGAAGAACCGGTTGGAGAAAAATAAGCACATATTACCCGATGGCACTGATCGGTTCCGCGTAGCACGTCGATGGCGACAACTTCAGCACAAGTATCGCCGATGTCGATGTCGCAACACCCCAGCTCAGGTTCGCAAAGTATGCATACTCCGCCTCCACAGCGCCCGATACGGTCCTTACGAAATACAGAGTAGCGGCCTCCCAGTGACAGCTCTGCCGATGATATGTTTTCTGCAGACGCCCAGGTTTCAGATATGCATATAATGTCCGGAGAGTGCAATAGGCAGTACTGGAGCAGCGAATCACAGGCAAACTGTTTTGTTATACGAGCGGCGTTAAACGAAGTGCAAGAAACAAAACTAGACGTTAATAGTCCAGAGGTTGGATCAAAGCCGAGAAAGTCGTGGCAATTGAGGTTGACGGGTTGTCAGGCTTCAGCGGGAAATGTCTCTATCACATTGACATTGCCCTTGTCACGGTAGTCCATCACGAGTGTTCCCGTGTGCCACAAAGTCTCTCTAAACATATTTGCCGCGTCTACCTCAGAGACGTCAACAATAAATGACGAGTAAGAGGCAAACCTAGGTTTGATCTTACGTACTCTAAGAGCCGTTACTCCATTCTTTTTGAGATGCCCGTGTACTCTTGATGCTGAAACATTAGAGTCAAGTTTCGAGACGAACACCATGCTGGTCCGTATGTCGGCCCTTGCAACGGGCAATAGTATATCTGGCCTGGATTGAGAACCCGGAGAGCACGATCCCTGGGACTGCTGACTTTTCAGTTCAGAATCCGCAACGGGATTCTGAGAAGTACTGCCGACATTTAGTACGCGGCGCGTATCTCTACGACCACTACGCTCGTTACCCGTGGCTCGAAAGGTTCCAACATTTCTATTTGGTTGAGCGTTGGTTTTCCGGGGATAGCGTTGTACTTCACGCTCTTTTTTATTTGTAAATGAAACCCTGGAGTTGGAGCGCACCCTGGGAGTTTGGGATCGGCCAGAGTTGTCTCGCTTGGCCTGTCTTCCGCGATTGTTTGACAGGTCAGAGACGACAGCTGTTAAATGCAACAGCTGTTTCTCGAGCTTATTGTTCGTGCACTGGTACGATTTGACCAACGTGCGCAGTGCACGTACTTCTTTCACAAGTGTGCGCAAGAGCAATTTGTCGTCCACCGCACTTCCATGTGCGTCACCGTCGCCAAGAGACATGCTGTCAACACTGTCCGCATCGTCATCGGCGGGCGGCTTACAGTTGTGGCATCTAAACTCAGCGAAGCTATCAGTACAATTAACGACATCGTGAGTGGTAACTTGGGTGCATTGAATATGGACTTGAAGTTCACACTGAGTGCAGCGAATTGTGTTTCTTGTGCCAACACGGAGGTCACAGTTCGGACACTTTCTGGGCTTATGAGTAGCTCTCTTCGAAGAACTGATGATGTCATCTTGTGATAGAGCTCGCTTCTGTCGCCTCTGGCCCATCTTCTTGGTGAGTTCACTAGACAAGTATCTGTCAAGTAGTTACTAGTCACTCAATGAATCGAACAGCAAGTTTACAGCACAAACAAGGCACAAAAACGCACTCCACAAAGAGAAAGTTTAGGAGCGAGGTAGAAACGCGTCTAGTGTTTACATGATCAGCTGATCAACTGTACGTAAGTATACGAATTCTCGCCAAAACTTCTTAAGGCGCTTCTTCCCCATGGCTCCAATGGGAACACACCAGTGTACCAATACGTACCAATATTCACTCTAGAAGAAACAACTGAATTGCATTATTTTTAATAAATAAGAAACTAACAATATCGGCAATACTTTTCCATAGCAGAATGTTTTCATTTAATTCACTATTATTACCTTATATTATATATAAATGTTTTTTGTATATATATATAGTTAATACTTTATTATTTACTTACACTATACTTGTTTTATTAAATTATACTTAACTGTCAAGCAACAAAACTAAAACAGGAAGTTCTGCTCGCCTATGTTTGCAGTATAATACAGGTAATGTTATGTGATTCTCAAAGGATACATTCATTGGAGAGCTTTTGCACTCCGTGCAAATGTTAGTACGTTAAGTACAGCATTTACGAGTACTGGAGAGAGAGCCATGTTCCACGGTACCATATAAAATATCCACGGTTCGGACTCCAGAGATAACTATAGGGATTCAGCTGGCAAAGCCTAATCGTACAGGCTACTCGCCTATTATATACAAGCAAAATATGTTACAGGCAAATAATACCCTCAATATACTCTAGCGAAAGCAAAGCGCCATCGGTAGTGTGCTGCAGAGTTCGATTTTAGGGTCAACTCTGTAGTGCTTAAGCATGATAATGGAATTCTCGAAAACTCAAAGCCAGCTTGCAATAGTTTAATTACCATGGTCATGGCGAGCAATGAAGATTGACTAAAGTATTTGTCTACCGATTGCCGGGCCACATAGAATGGGATGCAACTAACTCTAGCTGACCCTCAGAGAAACCGGAAACTATTTTTCTAATCAACCAATAAAGAGCTGAGGCGCTAAAGATCGTGCTAAATCGGCAGATGATTACTACCCTAAAGGAAGTGATTAAATACCTTGAAGTAGCCCTCGGCCGACAACTGGTTTCTTGGCCCATTTGACATACTTGACCGAAAAAGCAGCAAATGCGCCTCGGTAAGCAGTGGCCGCTTGGTACCCTTGCAAAGTTCATAGCTTCGCACGTGTTTTCGGTCTAGAGCCAAAAAGCTATGAAAAGCGAAATAAACCGAACCAGACTTTCTAAAGCACGGTGGCCCCTGTGACGGTTGCATTTCTTCTGCAGTGTCACCCCCACCACGTAAAAGGTGTTTGTGGCACAAAAAGTTCACAATCGTTGTATGTGCATGTGCAAGTCTAGACATGCGCCAGAGATATACTCGCAAATCGTTCCTAACGGCGCTGGCCGAAAGCTTCGGAGGTTCTAATATATGGCATTCATATTGCGGTTGACACAAAGCGGTTGATGTATAAGCTTCTTTAGCATGCGGAGATCACGATTTTCGGTGCCACCTTTGTAATAATTTTCGATTCGCAATACACAAGCTGGTCGCTTCACAGAGCTCCGCAAAATTTGATTCCGGCTTCGGGAAATTTAAGTAAGTATACATCGCGCCAGTGAAAAGGCGATTCTATATGAACATAATACTACAATTCTGGCACTACAATTCCTATATAGAATCGTGTGAAGGTCGTTAACGATGAAGGCCCGCTTGATCATGTTGATCAACTCGAAGGTAGACCTGGCAATCTCTCCAACCTGATTTTTAAACTTGAATCGATCCACACCATGCAGTGCTCACGGAAGCCATTTTCTGCATACCAGAATAGGTTTCGAATGCAGCCGTCCGCAAAACCACACGAAATGTGTGACAGACGTATTGGAGAGCGCAGTGGTCCATATTCTAATGGAGATCAAAAGGAAGTGGATGACCTTTGTATGGTTCTCCAAAGTAGCCGTGCGTAAGTAGCACGAGGAAAGGACTCATCGCCACACAATCGTACCTGCTGCCCAATGGCAAAACCCAACTTTATTATTATAGAAAGCACGTCCCGTGGTTTTAAAAGAACGCTCCTCTAGGAATCTAAAGTTGCGTTAAAAGATGTTCTGGGCCTGGCAAAGGTGAGCTCAGAAGTGTTCACTAGGTATTATGTTCAGACTAGCGGGTGTCGAATCCCGCAGTACTCAGGTCAACAAGACTGTTCGGGGCGTTAGTGTACAAAAGCGTGCAATAGGTTTTCTCTTACTGAACCCAACACACAGTTGTCAACGGTTAAAACCGACACAAAGCGGAGAAATACCTCAGTCACCTTTAGCATGTGCAATATTATTGCTATTACTAACATTATTTTAGTGACAAGTGGCAACAGCTTACTTTTAAAATTTATAAAAATGGGCCGCCGTAGGTGTCGAAGGCCTAATCAAGCGTCTGTACCGTTAAGAGAATACGTTGGAACGTCTCTTCGACGATGAAGTGTGGTGCAAAAGGTTTGGACACAAGAATGCGCAGTGAATAACACTAGACTGAATGCATGACTTTACTTATTACCGACCACTTAGAGCCCGTGAACCAGTTCCTGGAAGGATACGTATTTAGCAATACTTCATATATAAAAAAATTATTATTTGAACATCTTAATCAAGCATTCTGACTAGGTTGTTCAAATTTCACTTGGTTCTATTATTGTAAATGCATTGATAAAGTGGCGCAGGCGGCCAAAGGTAACTGCACAACTAGAAAACATAAAGTTGGTGTGCGATGTGATAGATAGAGCGCAGTGGCGTCAACCTTATCCTATATAATCATACGATTTTCTTATTCTTCGTAAATGAGAGTTTCTTTAAATATATCAGTTGTTGGTTCGAGCGACGCTGTCTACAATAAAAGCCTCTCATTCCTGGGTGTTTTTGGAAGAGGAATTGAATAGCATACATTCTAGCGTGATAGCAATATAAGAGATCTTGCTTTTGTTAAGGTGTCGGGGAGCCAAAATTGACATTTCCAGCAGGTAGTTAGGGCACCATGCGCAGAGCTCCGGGCGTACCTTAATTACGCTGATGCGCTTATCAAGCCCCTGGCGTCTCGCCGTGCTAATACTTGCACGACTGTTGTTTTAAGTATAACTGTTGGATAAATTAGTACGTGCTTTTTTAAATCTAGTAATTACAATGCCAATTATTTGTCCACAAGATTTGACATCTCCAGCAGGACGTGAGTAAGTAAATATATCGAATGCAGAGGACCCACTTTTCTAAAGATTATCGCCTGGTCCATCGACCTCGGAGTAAAGCGTTCACGGCGACGGAATAGTACATACTCAAACGGTAATTTTCCGGGAAGAGGGGTCAGTATCCAGTCTTTCTTTCAAGTTTAAGTTTTTGGCAAGGAAAGCTGGAAACCCTTTAGCCAAAAGAACAAAATCGCAACGTCGCGGCAAATATTTTCTAAGATCTGCTAAACGGCGTTACCGCTGCCAGCACTATACACTCTAATAAAACAGAATTGGGAGGTGCTAAGGATCATGGTGTTGTCTCCGTCCAGTAAAACAGAGCAATAAAGTAGCCTGCGAAGTTGCTGTTTAGGGACGACCGGAAATCAATACATGCCCTTCCGGTGGAGCACCCTTGACGTGTAGTTGCGGTTAGACTGCTCGAAGCGTCGTGCCGAGCTCTTCTGAGAGTTTCTCTTGACCTCGACTCCACCGTGATGACCTCTGGCTTATTTTCATTCATTTAAGGTGGCGGAAACGGTAGGCCCAAAAAGGTGATATTGTACAATTTGTCTCTGGATGCCAAGCTAACGCCAGGCTCCGCCGACTTATCTCAGCGTATTGATATAGCTGTGTTGTCGCTCTGGCCTTGATCCCGGCGCCAAAAGTACAGTCCTAGTGCTATTCAACTTGAAGGTCGTCTTACTGGCATCATATGGTATTCTACTCATGTGAGAATACATATCCGCTTAGCACCTTACCGCTCTTTGCACGGCGAGGGCCACGTTTCTCAAGAAAGTTTTCGGTTATTCTGGAAGCTAACTTTAAGTCCCTCGAGAAAGACGCCGTTCATGAGAGAAGTACCCAAAGCGTGCTACAAGACACCGGCAATGTTGGACAATGCATGGATGGAACCGCTCTTCAAGAAGCACTACGTTCTCAACAGCTCTTTAGGTTTCACCACAACTTTGACATTGTACTGGGTTGGGCTTCATAACCTTTGCGATGAGTGTTGCTCAAAACACATTATTCTGCGGCCTCAATTGCACCATTTATCATCATGAGGCATGATGAGGCGTGATATTTATATATACGTATATGGATAAATGCATATACAACATATTCAATATAGGTTTAGGATTTACGAAAACGAACACCGTTTTTGGAACGTAATGGACACCAGTACTGAAATTGTGCCAAGATACCGAAATGTGATAAAATGAAATATCGCTATTGATTCTTCTTCGCATGTGGAGAGCTCGCCAGAGTCGATGGCCAAACGCTACAGTATTTATAAAATGCCATCCAAACCTAGGTTAGGCTGGAGGCAACACTACTGTGATGACGAAAGATAAGGGATAACGTATGCAGCTAGCCAAAAGAAGTGACCGTCGATCGTACTGACGAGAAACAGTTCATGCGAGGAATAAGATTGATCAGTAACACGTTCAAGACGAGACCTCATAAGCTACTGTTAAATAAGCTACATGCTCTCGATTCCAATTTAGCACTTGCGAACGCAGGCGAGGAATAGCTATGGGCAATAAGAATACTTGTTCATAATAATTAAAAGGAGAACCCTGTAAAGTCACCATTGAGGGGACCGAAGTGATAACTGAAATGACATAACTGAAACATCGCAATGCTCAGAAATGGTTAAAGGGGCAATGGAAGGCCTGCTGGAAACCTCTCATACATCCATCAGTCTATCTATAGAGTGCAAGCAGCATTGCAGCAGCTAACCATGGCAAGTGGTGGCGAGAGGAATGAAGTTCCAAGGTGAAAAATAAAACAAATATTCTATGGAACGCGGTACGTGCTGTAATATTTTAGCTGATAATGAATCACCTGTATTTTATTGACTATGCAACACGGACACACTAAGCTGAGCTTACAAAAATGCAACCGTTAACAGTAAGGTGTCACGTTTGGGGCCAGGTTGGACATTAACAAACAGAGAGATTTGAGCCCCTGCTCCAAGCAGGAAAACGTAGTCTCTTAATCTCGACATCTTGGATATTTTCTAGGATTTAAATCTAAAGTGAACCTTCAGTGTAAAAAAGTGTTGACCCCGCTGGGCGTGATTGTCACGTGGTGTGCTACTAGTTCCACAGAGTTTAAAACACAGCAGAAACAGCCGAGATGCGGATTCATGCTAAGCATACCCCTTTCAATGTTATAATAAAAGATGTATAGTACACAGTGTTACAATGTACCTTTAAATCATTAGAGGCTCAAAGGGGTCGAGTCACCCTTTGACGGAAACGAAGACTTTGGTAGACGTAATTGCATTTAGCTTTACCAAAAAAATGTACGGAATTATCTGTTTGTGACATAAAAGCTGACACGTGCCTTAATTACGCCATGTGTAAGCAAGCACAACGTAAGTAAGGCTTTCATTCGAATAGAAATAGGTGAAACTCTAATTCATATATTTAGATGGCTCGGTGATCAGCTGTTGTACAGAGTAGACGTGTTCAATATTTGCTCCCACTAATTTGAATCGTTTACCTTGTTGCAAGTATGACAATTGCAAGAAAAGCTACAACAATGACAGTACAAACCACGAAGAGTCGAGAGAAAATTGAAGCAAACTTCCAAAGCCAGGTAGTGATGCCGGGGTCCCAACTACACTCAACCTGACAGCCGATCGTGTTCGATTTACAACATCATTGCAAAGGACGCTTGTTTTTGTTTAGCGCTGCTCGGCGGTCTTCTAGCGAGCGGATCCACTATATGCCGAGGTAGCTCCGTGGACAAGACGGGAAACCCTTGACCCGTAAACAAAGCAACCGGGTTCATGACCCGCTTGTGCTGCAATGTGCAAGCAAGGGTCGTACTTATGGGCGACTCCGCCGTCAAAAACCTGCGCAGTAAAATTCGCGACAATTTTGGCCGCACGCCAGGATTTAAGCCCAAATGTTTCCCAAATGAAAAAGCCGACATTCTTCAGAAAACGGAGCAAATTATTGACGTCAAACCGCGTACGTACAAGAAAGTCATTCACGCGGGTCAGTTTGATACCATGAATGGACACGGACCCGAAGCTATCGAAGCAATCGTCAGGTTTAGACATGTCCCTTGCCTCCAAATCTGCAAACTCCAGCATGATGATTGTCTTAATTCCGAACCATTCGACAGAATGTAGGGCGTTTAATAGGGCCCTTAGCGTCTTGAAGCAGTCGAACTCCATTGAACTTATGGATCTGACCAACGTCCAAACCGATACCGTTTTAAGCAAATCTGCTTATTATTGCAAAGAAGTAACCGCTAATATAGCACATGTCAAAGAAAAAACGGTGTCCAAGGTTTTAAATCTTAAACCAAAGGACGCCGTGCGGGTAAACAAAACTGACTTAAAAAGTGCTCCTCGAAGTGTGTAACCTGAAACCACAAAGGTCGCACATTGGAATGGCGACCGATCGATCAGACGCGACGAACGTCGTCGCGTTAAGTCAGAGACATCAAGAAATTCCTTGGCAACTCCTGGAAGACTGCTCAACGGGACTTAATCTCGAACCGGGCAACAAGCAAGGCAGCAGAACATACGCGACGGTTCGGTTCAATTTTCTCAGCCCAAGAGATGGCGCGATCGTCGTTCGTGGCGCGCATACGATGGAAAATCGCCGCAACAACCGACGCAACCTGGCAGACAATAGCCTGTGCCACCATATATGCAACAATCGATTCAGCAGCAGACGCCCAGCACTGACTGGGCAGTTCAGGCACCTAATGTGGGTCAGTTTCCTGTGGGGTTTTGGAACCCGTATCATATTCCGTTGATGTACCCAAATATGCTACAGCGAGGGCAACTACCCTTTTAGAGTCGTCAGCAGCGAACCACTCGCTTCAGACGGAAATTCAAGTCCTTCTCCTGCAATAAGTCTCAACTCAAGATTCTCCAGTGAAACGTCGGGAGTATTGGTAACGGTTTACCTACTGCTGATACCATCGGAAATAATTAAGTTCGGTATTATCGTTCTTACCGAGACATGGTCTGATAGGGTTGATCTTTCAGGGCGAATAGCCCGGCTCATAAAAATCACGGTCGGGGCCGGCCCAGCCGTGGAGTATCGGTCTGTTATAATGAACTTTTAGGAGCCGTTTCGACTAAGTTAAGTGAAGACAATTCTGTGGTTCTTGAGGCATGAAATCAACATAGTCGCCGCATACTCTAGCCTACATGAAGTTATATACAAGTTTGTCGATCGATTGGTGCAAGTCCTATCTGCAATTGATTTAAATAAACTAACAGTTTTGGCAGGCGACGTAAACTGTCGTCTCGACCAATCGAGCGCACGAAGAACGCTCGCTTTTTTTTTTATAACTATTTATATTTATTAAAATGACATTTAAGTGTTACAGCGAGATGTAATTAACTATCAACACTAGGGCTTGTGGGGAGCGCTACCAGTCGAGCTTATCCTCGAGGCAGCCCCTCATTGTGCCCATTATTGCTGCCGCATTGCCGCGTTGAACTGCCAGCGATAGTCGCTGAAGTAGAAACTCAAGTGCTCTTTTTTCCCTCTGTCGCCAGTTCAATTTGTTTGCCAATCTTCTGTAAAAGCGACCATGCCTCAGGGCCGGGCCCCCCGAGTGTTTCGAATACTAGCGGCACGAAAATGAACTCGTTGGCGAGCTGGGCATATTTATTGGTCTTTAGACGCTCAGCCTTGCGTGCTGCGGAGCCAGCGGAAGATGCACTGGCCTCCAGGTTCGACGGGGCGAGCGTGTCGGTGATAGTCGCATCCCAAACAAGCGCCTTTCCCCTTTCAAAGGGGATAAGGGTGAGGCCGTCTGGTCTCTTTCCATCGCTTCTCAGGAGGCCGGCGGGCTCTCGGATGCACGGTATTAGAGCGGATCTGAAAGCCCTGGCTGTAATCTCATTAACCTCGCTATGACGGCTTTGGCGTCCTTCGCTTCTACTGCAGGACAACCCGTGAGTCCCCCAGATGTCTACCTGTGTTCCACACGGACACCGGTGTTCCTCGGTTAGCCTTGTCCCCAACCTCAAACCAATGCACAGAATTCACTACTAATTCACTAATAATTAGGTATGGGGGTGATCACAGCATACCTTTAAAGGGTACCAAGGATTATCGACAATTCGATATTTTGCAACCAACCTAAGCCTGAATGACATCCAACATTGCGGATATGCAAGCAATATTACAGCTTGTGGCAGCAGGCCGCACCTGCCGGTAACTTGGTTATTTAAGGTACATACAAACGGTACTACGGCAAAAAGAAAGTACGTCGGAAAATTGCTAGATCCAGATCTCATCAGCCGTTTGTCTAGGACACTGAACTTCGATTCAGATGGCCTCAGCATAGAGAGTCTTTGCGAACCACTGACTACAACAATCCTAAGTTGCGTAGCTCCCTTCACCACTCGGCGCTCAAAACCATGGTTCAACAAACAGTGCTTCGAGGTTCAAAAGTATGCGAAGCAATCATTCTTTCTTACCCGCTACCGTCCAGAGATGACCGATTTCTACAATAAAATCCGCAAATGGTACTCTATTACCCTACCTTGCGTATATTAAAACACAAGAAGCAAAGCTGGTTCAAGCAACAAAACGCCAGGCTTACAAATGGATCCGCCAGACAAAGGAAAGAGTTACGTGCCCCATTTCGTCCGCAATTCTTGTCCAGCACTTCAGAGATATGTTCTCGTCGGCGAATACAATCCCGCACGAAGTGCCAGAGTTTTAAGGTCCGCATCCTCCGGGCCAATACCGACGAACCATTCACTTTACAGGAAGTTGCGATTGCAATTTCGCACCTTAAAAAGGAAAGGCGCCAGGATCAGATAATATTAGAAATGATTATATCAAGCAAGTCGGAGCCGCTGCAACCAGCAAATACTCACTTAATGAATAGATGCCTGACCATAGGGGATATACCGGCCTGTTGGCGAAACTGTATATTGGCCATGATTCCTAAAGGTAAAGGTGACGTGTTGGATCCTTCAGCCTGGAGAAAAATTTCAAAGAAAAGCTCCATCTGTAAGCTACTATCGTTGCTCCTAACCCTGGCGCACGGAAAATTTTCTCGAAATGCAAGGCTTTACACCCGAAGAACAGCATGGATTCAGTCGCTGCAAATCAACACATACAGCTTGCGCAATATTCCTCGAGGATATTAAAAGAACAGTGAGCCGCTGCGGGCGTTCACTGTTTGCAATATTTGTGGATTTTAAATCTGCCCTTGATACTGCACCTTGCAACGTTGCCCTTTGGAAGATCGCAGCTTTGGGTATGCCACCACGCTTTCTCAAACTATTGGCGGCTGTTCTCCAGGAAAATTATGTGATATTGGACGACGGCGTTGCCGAACATCCCAAATTAGGACATACGACAGGTGTTGCTCAAGGCGATAACCTTAGTACAATCCTGTTTTCTGTAATTGTCAGTGAGCTGCCGGCGATTGTGAAGAAGAAGCATCCGTCAGTGCAACTCGTCCAATACGCTGATGATATTGCAATCTACTCTGAAAGTCGCTTCCATATACAGCAAGCGTTGGTCACTCTTGCAAAGTTTGCGGCAGATACTTCACTGGAGATAAATATTTCAAAGACAAAAGCAATGAAGCTCCGTGGTGGAGGACGCCTTGCAACAGCTATTGAATTTGTCAACATTTTTTTTATATTTGGGCTTGGGATTTACGCCAAGCGGCACCTCATTCTCCAGACATATAGAGAAAAGGGTCCGTAAGGCGCTGATTGCCATTCACTCAATTAAAAATCCACAACTTCTCTCACTGAGGTCGGCTTTAAAATTGTTTGACCTGAAAGTTGCCCCTACAGCAAGCTATGCGATCGAACTTGTTTGGAAACATCTCAGAGCTTCAAGTTTTGACGAACTCGACCGTCTGAAGGCAACGTATATTAAACGGGTTATGGGCGTTCACCGAAGCAGCCTCAACCGATTGGTGTATCTGGCTGCGGGTACCCCACTTTTTCACAGAGGACCTCAGCGCCGCTTTAACTTGCAGTAACCTCGCGAGTATCAAGAGCACTTACTACAGTGGGAAGCTAAGTTGTGTCAAGTGGACATGGATTTCTATTAGACGCAAGCTATGATGAACAAGTCGTAGAAGAATGCCCAGTACGAAACTCGCCACCTTATTATGCGTCATGCAATGCACGGTTTCCATCATGCCGTGTGCACGAAAGTTGGTTTCCATGAGGCAGACGAGCAGTACACCTGTCGGCACTGTGAAACAACCTAACTTAGCCTATCATCTATTGCATTGCCAGAATCCACCAATCTTCCGGCAGATTAATATGTAACACACACTCAACTTGAGTGATAAATGATCGTTTTGTTATAATAAATTAAAAGTATTAGGCCCTGCTCTCTTTGAGAAATAAAGCTGTCTTCAGTAAAGAAGGTAATGTACGGTGAGATATCAATGAGTGGGTTGCTATGAGCTACTTCCTTACAGCCACGAGATCTAAAACAATCTCAACCAAAAATTATGTTAAGGTTGTTTAGTAGCAGAAATACCTCAATGAGGATCATGACGAACTCAACTGCCAACCTTTATTGCAAGAAGATGTTGTGTCAGTTCATTGTTTCCTTGAAAAATCACCCGACAAATCCAATAAAACAAATCATGCAATTACATATCGTTTTTTCATACAACGATGATATCATATCAAGCACTTTTTCATAACATAATAATGTAAAGCAGTCACTTTAAGTTTATACCTACCATGCGAAGTGCAATAATGAACAAAACCATCACATGTTTTGCGTTTTTAACTTCATGACTGTAGCTCCGTGTTCATTACTCGTGATGTCGCCGATTATTTGTGTGTCCGCGAAGTGGCTTTTATTACTGCCAAATCCGATTAAGAGTTTTCTGTAAGCTCAAGAGCACAGTCAAGTTCTTAGAAAGCCATCGCCATTTTCATTTTTCTGAGGGGAGGATGAAATGCTGGCTCCTTTTTATGACAGCAATGTAAGACTATTTTCATCAACAGACCAGTTTAATCCGCAATCACGCACGTATTCCACCTATACGATGCATTTGTTCTTTTCAAACCACTTTTGCTCTCCGGTTTAAGAGCCCCAACTAACTGAGTATGTAAATCTATTATCCGGGATATATAGATTACCTACTACCAACAACTATGGTGAATAAATAGGATGTTTATTATCCGGGATATAAGGCAGGTTCCTCAGGCGCCTCAGGCTGAGGTGCTTCCAAAATATTGCCACTAATATTCTGCCTAGTCTAGACCCACTAGAAACTGGGGCTAGTGAAACTGAGCCTTGATATGACGACTTACTGATTGACAATTGCTCACGTATTTTGTTAGTAGATTAGAATTTAGTAGATTTTGTAGCGGGTCGAGCCCGGTGGCGTGGTGCATTCCACCTGCGCCTCGCGACCGGAGGAAACACATAGGTGCGCGGGTTCGAGCCCTACCGTTGCACATTTGTAATTGTGG